>ONZK01000397.1:715-21590 GCA_900322385.1 Pharnaceum exiguum
CAAGATAAATTTTGCAAGATGCTGCTGTGCGGTTGGATCGAATTCAACCATAAACTGGAAAATGGTTTTGCCGAGTACTTTTCAAAAACCAGTTTGCTTATTCCTTTTTTTAATAGGGAGGGTAATTTGGGAATATTTATTGATTTATGGTGTACATAACGTTTTGAAACGGTGTGCAAATTAATACCCTTTAAGATTCATTTCGTACAAAGTTGACTAGAATTTTTAACAATTTTGTGTATTCAAAACTGAACCCTGCCAACTGAGGCACTTTCGGGCCGCTCAAGTCCACGAGAGAGCCCATATCCATGACATTCATTTTATCCCCCAACAAAGCCCAAAACAAATTATTACAAGTTTACAACCCAACCCGACCATCTCACATTTGACAACAATCCTCGACCGCACGATCTAGGTCAATCCTTAACCCTCAACCTCACTCTCTCACCTCACTATAAAACCTCTCATTTCCCCACCTCCCACTATTTTTACATCGCAAAACCACAGTTAGGGTTTATACATCTCAGCCTCCCCCCTTCCCTCTTAGAACAAAAACACCTTTGAGGTTAAAGAGACGGCGCCGTTTCGCTGTCCGCCTTGACAAACCACAATTGTCTTGGCCCTCGTTTTTGTTGTTGTACCATAACATAACCCAAAAAAGAAAAAGGAAAATACATACGAAATGGCAGTGAAACCAACCAAGGCAGAGAAGAAGGTAGCGTACGACGCAAGGCTATGCCAGTTTCTAGAAGAGTACAGTCAGATATTGATAGCGTCAGCAGACAATGTGGGGTCTACACAGTTGCAAGGGATTAGGAAAGGGTTACGTGGTGACTCTGTTGTTCTTATGGGTAAGAACACTATGATGAAGAGGTCTATTAGGCTTTATGCTGAGAAGACTGGTAACACTGCCTTTAATAAGCTCGCTGATCAGCTTGTTGGTAATGTTGGCTTGATCTTTACTAAGGGTGATCTTAAGGAGGTCAGCGAGGAGATTGCCAAATACAAGGTATTTATTCTTTATTATTATTATTATTATTATTGTTTTCCGTTTTTCCATTTCCTGTGTCGTATTATATATTGCATAAATAAATGTTGCGACTGTATTTCTTTGAAGGTTTAATTGTTGGGTTTTCGTTGTGTCAATTGTTAGTATTATTTTGCATATATGTTGTTTCTTAGAAGATTTAATTGTTGGGTTTTTGTGTTGTCAATTGTTAGTAATTAGATTTTATTAATTTGACTAAGGTGCCGTTTTGTTAATACTGAAGTGGCTTTTGTAAATAATGTGGTTGTTGTATTTTCTATGTAAACATTAGTTATATGAACATAATGTTGGATTATTTAGTTTGAATAGGAGATTATATGATTGTCGCCGTGGTGGTCAGATTTTACTTGATGTACTATGACATGTTAAATATGGGATTATCTATGTATCGACTATTGTGTTAGATTGTATTTAATTTATATAGACATTTGTTGGGTGAAATGAAATTACAATTTTGTGACACAACTTATCGACTGTTGTAATAGGTTGGAGCTCCTGCTCGTGTGGGTCTAGTTGCCCCCATTGATGTGGTTGTCCCACCTGGTAACACCGGTCTCGACCCATCCCAGACCTCTTTCTTCCAGGTGAACTTCTGATTCAACTCACTCCTTTTGTTCATCCATTCATTCATTAATCATTTTTTGGTTTATCTGACTTGTTATGTTTCCCCCTACAGGTCCTTAACATCCCTACCAAGATTAACAAGGGTACGGTCGAAATTATCACCCCTGTGGAGCTCATCAAGACTGGTGAGAAGGTCGGTTCTTCTGAGGCTGCTTTGCTTGCCAAGCTTGGAATCAGGCCCTTCTCATATGGGCTTATCATCAAGAAGGTTTGGGACAGTGGTTCTGTCTTTGACCCAGCTGTTCTTGACCTGACTGATGATGATCTTCTTGCCAAGTTTGCTACTGGTGTCTCCATGGTTACTTCCCTTGCTCTTGCTATCTCCTACCCAACCCTTGCTGCTGCTCCCCACATGTTCATCAATGCCTACAAGAACGTGCTTGCTATTTCTGTTGCTACCGACTATGACTTCCCTCAGGCCGAGAAAGTCAAGGAGTACCTCAAGGTTTGTTAACATCTGATTTTCGCCCTTTGTTCTGTTGATCGAATTATTTTTGTGCAGCAAGTACTTTAGTAGACAGATTCTGATGGTATGGTATTTCGTTCACATTGCAGGACCCAAGCAAGTTTGCTGTCGCTGCTGCTCCAGCTGCTGCTGCTTCCAGTGGAGGTGCTGCCCCTGCCAAGGAGGAAGAGAAGAAAGAAGAGCCTGTTGACGAGTCTGATGATGACTTGGGTTTCAGTCTCTTTGACTAAGTTTGTCTGTCGTTTCAAAAATCTTTATGTTATCTAGGATTAAGTAGTTTGTTGAACAATTTCAGTTTTGAGCAGCCTGAAAGGATCTTAGTTGTTTTGTCTTGAGGATGGATTTGATCTTCTATGGTTTAAGTAGTGGAACATGATTTTGGTTTAACTCGTGTTTTCTTATTCAAGTTTTGTCTGCTGACCTGCCATTGCATGCTTTCCTCTGTTAATTGTGTTGAACTAATCCTGCTGCTGGAAATGCTGTAGTTGAGACATCGGGATCACAACTGCAAATTCAAAACCATGCCTAATGGCAAGTTCTCTGTTTCTTTTTCTCTCCTTAATGGATTGAGTTGTCAAGGATATATTAGCATGGATGAATAATACCTTCGATTGACCTAGTGACTGAGATGAAGCATTTCCGTTTTTGACTGTAGACTAGTTGCAGCTGTACCATTTTGTTCAAATTGCCCTTTGATAGGTGTTGTAGAGTAGGGTTTTGTAACGTTTTCGTCACCTGCCTTCAGTATTGCTATTGATCTGTACGCTGTACTGCTGTAGTCTACTGTTCTACTGGGTTGAGAAATGCATATACTGTGCAGCTGTCTCAGCGACAGTAGTGAACTGGTGATGGCTGAGCTATACTTGTACATTGTGCTCTTTGGATTGGGAATGGGAAATGGGAAGTACTGCTTTGTTCCTGGTGAATGGACGCAGAACCGTTCTAAATTCTGACATAAGTGGTGACTGTGTCATGTGTAACCTCGACTGAGTCAGGTGATCCCCCATTTGATGGCAGATTTGCGAGGGCGGGATGACTGGTTATAATTTCCAAATCAACAGAGTGAGTTGAGAATTTCTGAAAGGGTAGGCAATAGCATAGATGTTGGATGGACCTAGTGTGTGTTTAATACTTGGTCTAGATGAAAATTCATTTTGGCTGTTTGGGCTAAAATTTCCAGTATATGGGTTAAGTTGGCATATGATGGTACGTCGTCTAACCGTCTGAGCAGTTCGTGTTTCGCCCTATTGTGGTTTCGGCCATTCTAGATTTCTAGATAGAGTAGATACTAGTATACTATACTCCCCTATCCAGATAAAACTCTTCAGGAACTAGGAAATGTCTCTTTACATTTCAAAAAAACTCTTCAGCCTTTAATAATTACAGTGATTTCTCTTGTAAGCAAATAATTAGCGTAATTAGTTTGCAAATCGAGCAATTGATTTATGCAGAGTAACTAATTTTTGTGGATAAATCGGTGCATTACGATTTGGGGAATAGGAGCAACTGCAATTCTAAGACAGAAAGTCTTTGGTACACGGTACACCCAGTGAATTTATAACTAATTACAAAGGGACTGTCTAATGGCATTAAAAATGTAACTAATGATAAATGTAGTAATACTAGTTATAAATCCATAGGGTGTATCGGTACACCCGGTGTACCTAAGAATTGGAGATTCTAAGAATGTCATGGCTCATGAGTCATAAATCATGATGCGTATTGTATCCTTACTCTGCATTGTGCAAGGAGAGCAAGAATAGGATTGTAAGGATTTATCTAACAAAGATACCATGTGACTTGAGCAGTTGAGTTTCAAAAAAAATAATTATTGTACATACAAATTACAATGTAGTAGCAAGGTGCTCCAGTGCTCCATATGAATTGGACTTGTCCGCCTCTATGAGCATCTCTTTATATTAAAAAAACCCAAAAGAGCATATGTGCCAACTGCCAACTCAAACACTAATACTGAATAATACACCAGTTTTTGAATTCTAAAAGAGTGCCCTAGATAGGCAAGGATTCCTAGACTCCCACTCTCTCCCAACTAGGGCTTGAAATAAGTAGGTTCAAGTGTGGTTGTTTTTTCACTCCAAATTTTCTCTCGTTTATCCTACCTCTTTGATAGTTTCTCTCTGCTTGTTTACTTTCTGGCTTGTAAATCCCGTTTGCATGGATTCATTAGAAGAAGCATGGGCTAGACTCAAAGTTTCCGATGATGAAAAAGAAGTCTGGGATATTGATGAAGTAGTCCAAAGTGAGGGTATGGATTCTCAGTTGGCTCTTTGCCTTGTGGGGAAACTTCTTACAGAAAATTCTTATAACATTGAAAGATTGAAGACGGCGATGCAAAGTGCTTGGAAGCCTCAAAAGGATATGTTTGTGAAGGAACTAGAACACATGATTTTGGTGTTTCAATTTGCTTGTCCTCATGACAGGAAGAAGGTATTGGATAATGGCCCTTATATTTATGAAGGCAGTTTTTTGCTTCTTCAAGAACTCAATGGCGATGAGCAACCGGAAGATATCACTTTTACCAAGGTAGATATTTGGGTAGAGGTGTACAATCTACCATTAAACAAAAGAAACAAAGAGTGCGGGGTGTGGATTGGTTCGAAGTTGGGCACATTCTTGGAGTTTGATGAGACAGACTTAACCGGGCTTACAAAAACAATCCGTGTACGTGTGCTGCTTGATATCTCAAAACCTTTGTGTAGGGGGAAGAAGATCATGGTTAGAGGCGCTGTTAGGTGGATCTTCTTCCGCTACGAAGGGCTTCCTGACTTCTGTTATATCTGTGGATGCGTAGGGCATGACGACTATGACTGCGAGACTTACGAAGATGATATGCCTGAAGATGAGTTCCCTTATGGTGAGTGGCTAAGGGCATCTCCGAAAAAGAATAGAGGGAGCAGTGCAGTGGCTGAACAAGAGGCTGAAAACCGCCTTGTACGTCAGTTGAGAGAAGCGGGGAAAGCAAAGAATAGATTACTGTTTGAGAAAGAGCATGGTGGGGAGGATGAACAGGTTGTGATTTTTATTATGCCTAATAGTAGTAATCGCAGTCAGTGAATTAATATTATGAATTTAATGAAGTGGCTGTTTGTTTGACAGTAAAGTAGGCAATAGTGGAAATTATATGTGTAAATTGAGTTGTTTGCACATAGTGGTACGTAGTTGGTTCCCTCTAATGACTGTGACACTCAGTAATTAGAGATAATCAAAGCTGTTTTGATTGTTAAAGTTGTGGTCCTATGTGGTTTAGTTACTGATGCTAATCAATGGATTGTGTTGAAGCATTTTGTTGTCCTTATTTGTTTGTGCCTGGCCATATTCTCGTATTGCACCAGCTTGCTTAGTGTTTCGATATGTATGGTTAGAGTGAACTAGAAGGGAACATTTATGTAATTTTGTAAGTACTGATCTTGATGCAATTGTCATGGAAATTTATTCATTCTGTTTGTGAATTTGTCTGATAATCAATTTTTTTGTGATAGACTGGAGCTCCTGGTCGGGTGGGTGTTGATCCATCTCAGACATCTTTTTCCCAGGTGAACTTCGGATTCAATATTCACATTGTTTGTTTCGTTCATCCATTTGTTGTTTTTTCCACTTGTCTGACTATTCAATATTCACATGGTTTAATTATCCCTTCAGGTTCTCAAGAATCTCAACATCCCTCTGATCAAAAAAAAGAATCTCAACATCCCCACCAAGATTATCAACCCTGTGGAGTTAATCAAGAAGGATGAAAAGGTCGGTTCTTCTGTGAGATTATCAGACCAGAAGGTTTTGGATAGTGGTTCTGTCCTTGACCCAGCTGTTCTCGACTTGACTGATGATGAGCTTCTTGCAAAGTTTGCCACAGGTGTCTCCAGGGTCACTTCTCTCGCCGTTGGTATCTCCTACCCAACCCTCGCTGCTACTCCCAACATGTTCATCAATGCCTACAAGAATGTGCTCGCTATTGCCGTTGCTACAGACTATTACTTCACTGAGGCCGAGGAAGTCAAGAAGTACCTACGGGTTTGTTAACATCTGATTCTTCGTCAATTGTTCTCTTGTTCGCATTAGTTGGATGTGACTGCTTGAGTATAAAAATGTGATTCTGATGCAATCGTACTTCACTCACATTGCAGGAAACAAGCAAGTTCGCAGCAGCTGCTACCAGTGGAGACGCTGCTCCTTTCAAGTATGTGTGGGTTGATGATTCTGATGCTGATTCTCATGATGACTTCTACAGTTTCAGACCCTTTGACTAAGTTTATTGTGTCTGTTGTTTCACAATTCTCTATCCGGGATTAAGTAGTGAGTTGAACTTCTTAATGTTTGAGCACTCCAAAAGGATTTTAGTTGTTTTATCTTTATAATGGATCTCTTCTGTGGTTTATGTAGTGAAACATGCTTTTGGTTTCACTCTATTGTCTCCTTCCTAATTTTTTATCTGGTGAGTGCTCTGGTATTTCGTGCTGTACTGCGGTCTTCTGCGGTTACGTTTGTAGATTGTTGAACTATTTTAAGATTGTTCGACTAGAAAAGGTCCAACTTATTTTGCTATTGTGACGGATTTTCGCCAATGGATAGTCGAGCCTAATTATAAGCTATTTGATGTTCTTAAGTAGTTGCATTGTCTGCTGCTATTTCTTCTTCTTGCCCTGCCTGCTTGAAGATCCACAGCATTGAATGGTGTACCCTGTCACTAAGATGTTATAATTACATTTGATTTACCCAAATAGCTATCTTACTGCTGTGGACAAGTAACAAGTGCCCCACCTTGCTGCCCTTGGAATGTGGAGGAAGGGAGGATTCTAATATGCTTTCTTCTACTGCCTATAGTGATGTTCTTAGTCAGAACGCTGTAGTTGTCTACTATATGTGGTGAGCTGAGTTAAAGAGGTACTTCATATATCCTATGCAGCTGTTGCAAGGGAAGTCGTTTGGCTAAGATATCATTCTTGTTCTGATAGAGTGGCTGGTAACTCAATCTAAGGATAGGTAACCCCTTAATTTACTTGCAGATTTGCTCCCGAGTCCCGACTATGGTTATATAAATAAACTTATAAGGACAGGACTACTAGGCTACGAGTAGGTATAGATATGGTGGACTGGAGTACTGGACTATGTATGTGTTTGAGAATTTTGTTCGGGTTTAAAGTCCAGTTTATGCATTAACTGTTAAGATTGGCATGATACGTCGTGTTTTGCGTTTCAGCCTCTTTAGATGCTGCTCCCCTATCCAAGATAAAAACTTCATTTATTCGTATGGCACTCCGACGAGTGTAGATTTTCTCTAGTACCTTTGTGCACTAGGAAAAATCTGCACCGTTGGGTGCATGAGGCTTAGTAGGGGGCTCTAAAATGGGGGATTTTAACCTTTGGATCCAGATTTCCAGCATTAGAAAGATTTTCTCTATATTCTAACTAGGCGGTATATGTTTAGGAAAAGTATCTTTTTCATTAAAAAAAAATCATTAAAAATATAGCAAAAAACGCTGTCTTTTCTCTCATTTTCTTCCTACCAAACATATTACACTTGGGATTGAACCATTTACATTATTCTTGTCATAGTTGATGTTACTATTATCATTACTGTTATTGGACGAGTGTGGCTATGTTAGATTAACTTTAAGGTAAAATATTTGAAATATACAATCCGCTTTTCCTCAAAATATATCTATTTTTCTTCTTGATTTCGAGATGTTCCCGAGAAGAAAGAGCTCGCGAGAAAACTCGTCAGTGGAAATTGTAAAAAGTATCGATTTTGAGAATTGTAAAAAGTATCGATTTTGAAAAAGAAGGCATCAGATTAGTGGGTATATAATTGTCGGGATGCTTATGAGGATAGCATGTAGAAAAGTTAAACTATTAGAGTCGTATAATTGTTTCTAAAAAGAAAAAAATATAGTAAGAGTCAATAAGCTTTAGAAAAAAAGTACACTAACTAGGACCTAAGATGATTTTTTTTTAGGAACTAGGCAAAAAAAAGATGGCAAAATTGTTAGAAATAATCCATAATTCGGCCGATATCCAAAAAATAATCCCAACTTTCAAAATATTTGAGAATAATTCCTTCTTGGCACCTTATAGTCTGGAATGATCTAATTAGAGTTTCTTGAATAATTAAACATTGCAATAAGCTATCAATTTTAATTTTAACTATGAAATATATTAATTTTGATGGACACATGTATAACCAATTTTTTAGTTTTACATTTTGATATATTTTAAAATTTCATTGCATTGTTCTGGTTACTTATATAAGGATTATTCTCCATAATTTGAAATTCAGGATTATTTAATATAATTGATCGAAGTATGGATTATTCTTGAAAAAAAATCTAGACAGTTTATTGGAGTAATCTATTTTCAAACCTTTATTCGGAGTGTTAACCTTTGCTTACAACTGAAAATCGACATACCAAGTACTTGTACACAGTCAAACACCAGTGGCCCGTGGATCGTGCTTAATTATCTCACATCGTGCCAGTATACATTGATGCACGACATCTGATTAGCTAACAGGGAGTATTACTATTAGTCATCATCGTGTCGGATATAGGAAATGTTTTGGTTCATGATCCAATTTTATTTCTGTTTGTATGAAGATCGAGATCCCTTATTAGAGGACTTTAATTAATAATGTCTTATGTACAGGTAGAATAAATTCATTGCCGGTGAGATTAGAATTGGCAATATGAATAGTGTACGTTCTAATAATCCAAGAGTCATTCTAAACATCCAAGTAAGTCATGTTGGCCATTTAACAGATTAATACATGAAAATTTCGTCGGCATATCGCCAAACCAATAGATCTCCAACAAAACTGTGATTAGAAGTGGATAAGAATGATGACCCGACGGCCAAATTTCACCCCCTAACATGATCAAATAACTAGGCATACTTCAAATTGGATAGGCGCCGAAACCCATCACATGCTGCTGTTTAGCCTAAGCGCGTTTTGTTTACGAAGATAAAGTGAAAGACCCACCACCATCGTTCTGTTCAGCATAAACCCAGTGCCGTTGATTTGGTTTAGCCCACCATTTGACTACCATTTTTGTCAAACATCCTTGACATATTCTAATGCCGTTGTCTAGAAACAGATATACGTAGTACTAGTTATACGAGAATGTTGGCTTTTCCCCAACTTTATATCTAATACGAAATCTATTCTTCTCCACATGGTTTGTCAACTTCTTAACTTTGACATCCGGCCGATTAAACAATGGTCGTGATGAGAAGAAATGTTAATTAATCATGGTTTATTTGCGAAATTAGCATATAAAAGAAACTAAAATAGCATTTAGCTGATTAATTTGATAGGAAAAATGAAGAAAATAGCTACTTTAACATTTAAGTGCACGGGCGAAACTAGTAGGGGGGCTGTCTGTCAGGCCCCTCGGTCCACTTGGCTTAGTTGTTATTTTTTCGATTGGGCTCCTGTAACTTAACTTGGATATGTATAATTTTGATAGCCAAAAAAGTTTATGATTCTATTCTATCACAGCGGAAAGAGGTTATTTTATGCAAGCTAGGTAAGTTGGTCATGAGTTCGATTACACTTAGGCACGCATGTTATTTTCCCCTTCTACTTTTGCATATTTTTTTTCCTTTTGTCTACTCGGTGTTATTTTTTTCTTCTTCTATTATCTACTCTATGTCTTCTTCTATTTTCCACTAATAACCCATATGCACTTGATGAAAAATGGTATCAATTTCACAATTGATTCACATTAGTATTGAACAAGTGCTAGTTCTTAAAAAAAAAGTATTGAACAAGTGCTACAATTTATTTTGTATGTAATCTTTTTAATATTGATCTCGGGCCCCTTAGATTTAAAATCCTGTTTTCGCCCCTGTTTAAGTGGGACGAGCAATATGTGCGTGCCAACTCAACTAATACACCGGCCTATTCCCATGACATCAATTTCTATCAAAACAGAAACATCAAGTTTTTGGTATAGTGAGTGTTCTCATACATCGGATTGATTTATGACTAATAATGACCGACTAATAACATTAAATAGGTGAGTAATGATATATGTTGTAATCCTTTGAAAAAAACACCCGATTTAAATGTACGTCGGATGTACCTAAAAATGGGAGAACGAGAAAAGATGGCATCAATTAAAATCTTAGCCGCGCCCTTCATAAGCAATTAAGCATTTTTTATTGAGAGGCAATATTATTTTCACCGGTGCTTGGAAGAGAGAGATTGTATTTAAAAAGTTAGCACTCATGAAGCATTTTTTACTTCAATGCAAAACTGTATAAATAGATGTCACACTGGTCCCACCAAAAAAATTACTAACCAATCAAATATTTTTCTTTTTAATTTTAATTAGATAGCACCATCTAGGCAATAGTGTCTAAATTGGCACCGGTGCTTTTGAAGCACCAAGATAACTACCCTCTTTCCAATCCTAGCACTAAGATGACTACCCTCTCTCTACTCAAGCACCTCCTAAAAACTATCCCATTGGAGATGCTCAGCAATTAAGCATTAGCTAAACTAGATTGCTTTATGCATCCTTCTGTAGACGTTGAAGCCAATCAACCGTTATTAGGTCCAACGGTAAATCCATGTGGGCTTATCCTATCGGCTATTCTTCACCGCCAATTCTGCTACTGATTGTGAGACATTGGTGAATGGTGGTAAACGAATGAGGGAGCACGTGATATGGCATGCCACGTGGTACAAAAAAATTACTGGAGAGATAGGTCACGTGATTGGTCCGACACTCCGACGTCCCACGGGTTAGCTGGCCCTCCTTTGTAAGAGGTGAACACGTGTATCAGTTACTTAGCGGTCTTACTTGTAATGACGGCGGCAAATGCGGAGCCTTAACGATATGGGAAACAAATTGAGATAAGTGTTCTATCGCTAAATAAATAGACAGTATATATGCATGCTCGATTGCTCGGTGCGTGGTAGAAGAAAAAATTGGTGGGAAATCGACAAATCTTTTGCTTTCATAGACTTTTTATCCATAGGAACTACAATATGAGATACGAGTTACGACCATATCTGATACCAATTGGGACTTGCGAGTTGTGCCCCAAAGTCGACATACAACCAAAATTACAAACATGGTTATGCCAACTTCTATTAGACTCTATTTCTACAGCTGCAAAACTCTCGTACCGACATATTATCCCAACTGATATATATTCTTTGTGTCAACATTCCAGAGAAACTATTGATCATCTTTTTCTCTATTGCCCTCAAGCTATTGAGGTTTGGAACCTCAGCCTTAGTTCTAGTTGGATAGAAGTTATTCCAAATGATCCATCAATTAAATTACTTTTGCAAAATTTGAGATCTAGTGCACAACAGCAACTCCTTAATAAGGTAGTTTATCTTATGTGGAGTATTTGGAAGGAGAGAAATGATTGTATTTTTAAACAACGTCTTTTCTCATCCTCCAGAGTACTTAATAGGGCCAAAATACTCTTTATAGAGTGGATTCAACGAAATAAATTAGATTCCGTAGGACTAACAGAAAATGTTTCTCCATCTACAAATCGCTCCTTTATCTCACGTATTGGATGGTTACCGCCAAAACAAGGTTATATCAAGTTAAATTTTGACGGTTCGAGAATTAATAACACTTCTTCTTCTACTGCAGGTTTTATTTTACGAGATGATACAGGGAATATAATCCAAGCCAAGGCCAGAAATTTAGGATCTTCATCTATACTAGTTGCTGAGGCAACTGCGCTTAGAGATGGCGTCAAAGCAGCATGCATGTTGGGTTACAAAAAGTTGGAAATCGAAGGTGATAATCTCATAGTCATCCAAGCTTTCAAAGATAATTATCGTATACCATGGACCATTGCAACACTTTTACAAGACACCAAACTTCTTCTTTCATCTGTTGAGTCGTTTACAATACGGCATATCTATCGCGAAGCCAACCAAGCTGCTGACAGAGTAGCTAATCTGGGGCACTCCATTATTGATGAGACTGATGTTTATCCTTCTCAGGATTGTATTTTCTCTTCCATTCTCCTTTTTGATATATTAGGATGTACCCTCGAGAGGAGGATTTCTAATCTCTGATGTACCCTTTTAAAAAAAAAAAAAGTTGTGCCCCAAAGTGAACATTTTGATTGTTTTTTTCGTTTTCTTATGTTTGGATTAGAACGATAGATTATTGATTTCGGATACGCGTGAACTTGGCGAAGAAAGAAAAAGGTGCTTGGCAAAAATATCGTTTTTGTGCTAGCTGATGTTTATGCAGGGTATCTGTAAACGAAATCAAGTAAAATCTTATTAATTTGGGTATCGAAACGTGCTTATAGCACCACATCGTTAACATCCAAAAAATTAAAGCATACTCCCTCTACCGAAATTGAATTGTATATATACTTTGATATTCATCATCAACTTTGAGTACAGCATACTAAATGTCAAAACTCAAACTCACGATCGACTCAAAAAATGGCCATGAAATTAGAGATTGGGTGTAACCGTGTAAGTCATTTTCCCTACAAGTCTGGAAATTTATGCTCAAAATTCTCACATTTTCCCTACAAGCCGACAGCTCTCTAAGTTAAAATTTTCAAGTCTACTTGCCCCACACATTGCATCTTCCAGCTGCCCCTCCTACCCAATCTTAGATCGCAAAAGTTAGCCAGACATCCGAGGATATACTTCCTCATATTCCGTCAGCAAGACAGCAACTAACACCAAACTATGTACGAAAAATAAACAATAAGACCCGTCGAACTTTCTCTCCTTTCCAGCCAATCAAAGCCGGCCATTATCATACATGTCATCATCTCGTTGGCTATACTAGGTCCCGGAAATTGATCTCTTCCATCGATACCCTCTATACTATGTAACTTTAAAGGCAACCACTCAGCCGGACGTTATCAATTAACTTGATCAAATGACTAATGTGCATGCACGAAAAAAAACAAGAAATGTACACTATACATGAAGCAAAATATAAATGTTCAACTTTTGACGAGAATATTATATGCCTGCATGACCACGGTCCATGATCTATTGGTCCAAGTCTCTGTATACATGTTCCTTCAATCCTATCCATTTGTATGATAGGAATCCTGCATGGGGTTTTCTTGGAAACTAATTAATTACTACGTTGATGGTTGTAATGAATTAATGATCAACAATTGCCATCTTGGAATCTCAATCTCTACGAGTCTACGTGATTATATTCCCCGCTTTAATTTCTTCGTATTTTAACTCTTCATACAATACTTTTAGAAGAACTCACATAAATGAAAGACTTATAATTATTCTCTGAACAAAATACTCTCATATATATTACAAGTTTTGCCTTCAAGGATTTTTGTCTATCACTTGGTACATCAATAATATTGATCATAGATTATAGACAACTTATACAATAACTAGCTAGCATTGGTCACTTGAAAAGAAATTTTAGGCTGTGGTACGTTATGTCGGTATACTATGAATAGACGTAAGATATAAATTTTAATTTGTTAGATTCGCTCATATGATTAAACTTCATTAGTGACTGCCATTTTCATGCCATCCTACAAAAAGGAACATTTCGTGTATTGATATGTCCGCATGGAAAAGTTCATGTAGTTGGCCGTTTCATTCATACTACTCGATCCGTAGTTGCGTAGTTGCCTTAGCGTTAGGTACATGAACATCTGCAATGGATAAGGGTCCCGCGTATTTTCCACATTTCTTTTCCTCATTCCACATTTCCGTTACCTATCCAAATACCCAAAACAACAGTATAACATGCCCCTAAGTACCAAACCACCCTTTTTTAAAATCTAATTTAATTGGACCGTCATACACTTTTTATACACCCCCAAGACTTCGTCCCACCCACATCCACATTTCGCTAGCCCTTTCCACACGTCTTTCCCATCTCCCAATCCACGCACAATATATCATATGTCCTATATATTGTTCTCTCCCAACATTTCTTAACTCAGAGACGGACATAAAGAAATTTGCTTTCTTAAATCTGAAATCTCACAAGTCACACCTTATCCTAAAACACAAACAACCCTTTAATTTTATCTAAAGCAAAATGGTTGATTTTGACTGTAAGGCGAAAATGGTACACGTACAATTGCAACCACAACCAAACCTCCCAAACCATCGTAGCATGCCCATGCTAACAACACCACAAAACCCACCACGATCAATATCGGTCCCGGAATTCACACCCGCACACGACTCTCTCTCCTCGGCATACGAGTCATACCTCCGGTTACCCGAGCTCTCACAACTCTGGAATACAAAAGAGTTCCCCAACTGGCCCAACGAGTCACTCATCAAACCAGCCTTACAAGGGCTAGAAATCACCTTCCGGTTCATCTCGGTCATACTAACCGATTCTCGACCGTACATAAACCAGACCCAGTGGACCCACCGGCTCGAGGGTCTGGTCCGTGATCAGGTGGAGCTCATTTCCATCTTTTGCAGTGAGGACGCAACGCATGGTGTAAAAAGAGCGCCGATTATCGATTCACGTGAGTACAGATTTGGCCTTCCGACAAAAAGCACTCAACTCTCTCTCCTCAAGAAGCTCTCCACGTGGCAAAGAACTGAAGATGTTTCGTCTAGGATTTCTCATTTTATCGAGAGTTCGATGAAACGATGTGGGTACACGTTAGGCTTAGGTGAGCCAAACTTTGAGTTCAAGCCTAACTTAAACTACGACGCGGTTTGTCGGCCGAGTGACCTCCACGCGCTGACCCCACTTGGGAATGTTGCAAATCCCGAGAATGAAGTCTTGCTGACTACCCACCAAATATTCGAGACATGGGTACACGTGGCGAGACAAATGCTTGTACGTATAGGTGAGAGAGTGGAGTCGGGTGAGTTTGCGAGAGCTTCAGATGATTGTTGGGTTGTCGAGAGGATATGGAAGCTTCTAGAGGAAGTGCAAGGTTTACATTTACTAATGGACCCAGATGATTTTCTACGGTTGAAAAGTCAGCTAAAGTTGAAGTCAAACTCAGAAGGTGAGAATTTTTGTTTCCGGTCAAAGGGGCTAATGGAAGTAGCGAAAATGAGTAGGGATTTGAGACATAAGGTTCCGCAAATCTTGGCCGTTGAAGTTGATCCAATGAACGGTCCGATGGTGTTGGAAGCTGCAATGGGGTTGTATAGGGAGAAAAGAAGGTTCGAGAAGGTGCATTTGTTGCAAGCGTTTCAAGGGGTGGAATATGGTGTGAAGAGGTTCTTTTTTGGGTATAAGCAAGTTTTGATCATCATGATGGGGAGCTTGGAAGCGAATGGGAACCGTTGGATGAGGGATGAGGATATGTTGGGTAGGATATTTATGGGTCCCACGTATTATCCTAGCTTGGATGGGGCTAAGACTTTTGTTGGGGATTTTTGGGAGAATGCTGACCGGACGACGACTGTCAAGAATAGTCAAGGGAAGAAATGATCTAATGTTGACATTTTGGTTCATGGGTTTGGGTTGATCATATGATAGGTTTTTTATTTGGATCATTTTGGGCTACTTGAATTGTCGGTTGTTGTAGGCTAATTTATTATAGTTGATTGAATTGGTTGAACTCATAGTCGATTTGTACCACTAGTTACAACATGTACCATATACAACATTCCAGTTAATGAACATTTTACAAAATTTGATTATTGGACTATTGGTCATGTTCGTCTGTATATTGTGAGCATAGATAGTTCTCTACTCGGCAACAACATTGGAGTATGAATTAGTTTACATTATGATCAAGGCTTTGTGTTCTGTTACAGGGGCACTAGACTTGGTGTCATTGTGTCATTTTTTGTTGTCAGCTTACATATATCCAATTTGATGAGAATGATTTAGTTTCCGCACCTCTTTTTTTTTTTTTTTGAGGGGAAGTTTCCCGCACTTCTTATCCCATATTCAATGGAAGCACTTGACTTGGTACGAAAATAGAAGTGGGAGCAATTGTCTTGATGTGGAAAATTTATATGAACCCGTTTCATGATACGAGATTGGGTGAGAAGGGTCAATATAACGTAGCCGACTGATCATTATTGTGTAGGCGAAGGGTTATTAATACGCAGTCTTATAAATGAAACCCAATTTAAAGAAGTGAGCACTTCACTTTGCAAGCAAAGCCCCTGTTGTGCTGCCAAACTTATGTAAACAACAACAAATTTAGTAGAATATCATTTAGGATGAGGTAATGAGGAGGTACTAACCTTACTCCGATTTTGATTATCAAAAGATTGTTTTCAGAATGATTCACAGAAAAACATTTATAAAAACAGCTTTGTCCTTTCACAAATAATTACGAGGTAATGAGGTGGTCTATTTTTTTCTTATACTTTAGGGTCATTTTTTAGTTGTATAGGGATCATTATTCAGTTTTATCGGGGTCATTTTTCAGTTATATGCGGGTCATTTTTCACTTGTAACTTGTTATACATTTTTAAAGGGGCTCATTATTCATTTCTATAGGTCATTATTCAGTTGTATGGGAATCATATTTCAGTTGAAATTTTTTGTTTGATCATTTGACCAGACCCGTCCCACACTAACATTAGTGTGGGACGGGTGTACACAAAAGTTTTTGTTGTCCTTTTACATGGTTCTAGTTCAATATCTTGCCAAACTTGATGTATGTCTTCTATCGAATCCCATATTCAAGCTTGTAAAACCTAGTCTACCCGCAGCCCCTCTAAGCCCAAAAATGAAATGGGCTAAATTTGGCCCTCATTCTTGAGTCTTTCTTTCCTTTTTATTTTTATTTTCCTTTCTCTCTCTTTTCTTCTTCTCCGTCTCTTGTCACAAAAGACACACCTCACAACTCGCATCGGCCATCGAAACCACCACGCACCAACGCCGGTCACGTCCGTCCCAGAAGCCACGGGTCAAGTGCACTCTTTTATTAAAGGTCTTCAGCCCTAACCTCTCTTTCTCTATCCCCTTGATTTAATTATGTTTTATTATTCATTTTTGATGAACTTTTGTTGATAATTGATTGTGTTTGAAGAATTAAATCATAGTTATTATTTTTATGCGAAAATGTAATTGTTTTTGTGATAAATATTGTCTAAATTGGAAAATGAAGTTTGTTTTAGGGTTTATTTTTCGAATTAATGTGGGTTAAATCTCTATATGTGTTAGCTGTTTTATTTTTTTTGATTTGTTTAATTTAACTCTTATGTTATGTTATTTTTTTTTTTGTAAATTTCTAAAATTAATTAAGTTATTTAAGTTACAAATTTATAAATTCTGAATCCATTTATATTATTTTCGGATTTTTAGTATTTTATATTAATTGATGAGATATTTTCACATTATTTTGGATTTATAGCGCGTGTTTAATTCGATTCCGAACTGAACTGGGAGTGAAATGAATTGGAAAAAAAATGAAAATTGAACTACAAAAAAAAATGAAAACTGAAAAAAACTGCTTATTTTAAAAATTTATCTAAACCTGATTGAGCTGAAGTGGAAAAAAAAAATGAAAATGAAAAAACTGCACACGAATATAAAAAGAACTTAGACAACAACAACTGAACTTACGCACAAAAACTTGTGTGAACTCTCGCGTAGTCATTAATGACCCCTCTCACCCAGTTTCATATATGAAACGTGTTCAAAGTTCACACAAATTTGTCTCGAACTTACGTGTAAACATTTTTTTTGTTGATAAATTACGTTTATGAAATATTGGACCTGTTATTTCTCGTCAAAAGGAAAGACCTTCATTATTAGTTTTTTTTATTTATCCTTCTATTACAAACCCCAAGTCCAACATTCTGCAGATCAAAAGACCTCCCTCTGTCACCCTGTCTCCCAGTCCCGCCGCCAGCCACCCGTCCATCCATCCACACATCAGCAATGGCAGGTGGCAGAGAATATAAAAAACTGGAGTTTAATCATCACAACTTACCACAGGAGCTATGGGCAGAGATACTCACAAGGCTTCCTGTCAAAGCTCTTGTTAAATTCAGGTGTGTTTCCAAATCATGGCGTTCTTTCATTGAATCCCCTAATTTCGCCATCATGCAAATGACCCACAACCCTGTAAACACCAAAGGTCATATCTTTACTGTGGAAATCCCTGGCCCATATGAAGAAATTAAGGCCCAGATCAGAAATAGTAACAGCTATGCTAAGATTGATTATAAAGTTGGTTTTGGGTTTGACTCTTGTGAGGAGTTTGATGTAGAGGGTTGTGTCAATGGTGTTGTTTGCTTGAAGTTTTATGATATTAATGGCTTGATCGAAATTGTGCTGTCAAATCCTTCCATTAAGAAATCTTTACGTGTCCCTTTGCCCAATATGTGTAAAAGTGAGCGAGATGGTAAGCCTAATGACAAAGTGAAGGTGGATGTTTCTATTGGGTATGATAATGTGAGAAATGATATCAAGTTGCTTGCCATTGGGTACCCTATCGAGGAAGTTGGAGAAGATGGTTTTAAATTTCTTGATGTTCCGAGGTTGGTAGAGGTTTATGGAGTTAGTGATAGATCATGGAGGGCTGTTAATGTTGGCTATATGGAAGGACCTCATATTATCACCTGGAGCTCAAAGAAGGTGTATGTGAACGAGGCGGTTCATTGGGTGCTTTATGATAACGATGTTGGGTTGAGTTCTTCCCGGGCTGTGGCTTTCGATATGGGTAAGGAAGTGTTCAGTTATTTCGCGCTGCCGGGAATTGGTGAGGGGACAAGTTCTGTGACTCGGGTTCTTGTGGTTTTTGAGGAGCTGCTTGGTGTAATGGAGATGTTTGACACGTATTTTAACTTGTGGGTGATGAAACAATATGGCGTCGAGGAGTCTTGGGCTAAGCTTTACAAGGTTGAATTATCACTGGATATTTCTCAGTTTGTGTATCTGAACAAGGATGGCGATGTGTTGTATATGAAATCAGAGCCTGGGAAGAATATGTTGATGTCCTGTAATGTGAGGAAGCCAGAACCGAGGTGTCTCACAAAGAAGATCTTTATGCGTCCTTACTTCATAGATACTTACGTTGAGAGTTTGTTTATACTGGGTTGAGTGGTGCTGATTAAGATGAAGAAAGCCACAGACTGATCCAAGTAGTATAGGTCTTTCTTTTTCTGATATCTAAAGTTTGTTGCACATTTCTACCAAATAGCATGTTAAAACAATATGAATTATCATGTGACTTGTTTGGATTACATGATACTTGTTTCATTATCCAATTAATTGTAGAGCTTTGCTTTCAGTATCTTTACGTATAAACTTATTCTTAAGTCATTTTGTAACTTTGATAACGAGGAGTGGTGTTGTAGTTTAAGCAAAGTAACTATCAGGCCACCACTTAGAACTTGCTATCTGAACTGGTAGTTGTTTGAGGTGAGAATTTCTTGTATCTTTTACAGAAATATGAAGCATTAGGGTTTCTAAAATCTGTTATAACTTCTGTGTAATTTCCAAAAGCCCCTGCGGCAAGTGAAAACTAGAATGCCGAGGAGAGTCTAACAGGCGCCATTAAGAAGCGTCTGCAGTATATTGTCGTTTAGGATCCGATGTGACTGGCACTCTATTTAGAGAATTAGCTTAACTGTTGGGTTTTTCACCTATCTGGTACATCTAATGATTGCATTGTTAATTCTGTAGAATTCAGTAGTGGGTGCAAGATTATGTAAGATTTGTATTTCAACTATTCATTTCTTGGATAAGTTCTGCAGTATCACTTGTCATTTCTCAGCTTTTTCCATGATTGTGTTGTCTACTGGTTATTGCGACTTGCGAGCTATGGTTGGAGAGTTTTCTCCTGGAAGTTATGACAAAGGGTCAAAGTGATGTTTCTCTGAGTAAGAATATTCGTGTGAGCAATACGATCATGTTGAAAGCCAAAGAAAAGTTTGGATCTTGGGAGTAATGCCACAGCATTAGCGCTCTCTTGTAGACTTGTTCCCCTCACCACTCTGGTAGAAGATCACCCTTGCATAATTGATAAGCCCTTTTCGAATCAAAAGAGTTCCGTAGTATTTACTTTAAGGAAAAGGTCTGCATACCCATTTCTCCATGCCTACTGGAGATTGTGCCTTGCAAGAAAATCAGGTGGGAGAGCAAATGAGAGCTGATATATTTGTGTTCAGTGTTCCTTGGAGATCTGCCACGCACAGTGATAACTGATAAGGTCTTTCTCTACAGCAAAAAGCCCATATATGACTCCACCTTAAATGGCATAATGTTGTCCCATAAGTTGAATTTTGTAATAATTGGTAGAAGATCTGTGGCTGTGCTAAGCCAGAATTAGTTGATCATCCCAAAATAGGCAAAATTAGATGCCGATATGAGTCATACGCAAGAGAAGCTATATGATCAAATTTCTCTGATGAAAAACAGTAAGTGCAGGCTGAGAATGAGGTGCAACCTCATCTATGGTTCATTTTTGTAGGTGGTTGGGAGTTTGGAAAATATCCATAACAACTTCCAGAGTTGCATAATGTTCCTGGGGTGATGCCTTGGAGTGTCTTTACGTAGCAAGATGACCACCACCTCAAAATCCCTATGTATGATCAATTTCTATGGCCAGTCTCCCAAGCTAGGGAAATGCCCTTATGCAGCGCTGCAAGCTCGGGTTTCACAAATGAACAAACACCAAGTTCAGTTGATAACTGGAGATTGGAGAAGCCTAGAAGTCTGATAAGAGCACCCACAATGGAGGTTTATGAGAGGTTTTTACTGACATTTGAACCTTGGGTGAGGTTTGTATACCATAGTGGAGGGGATTATGAAAACAAACTGAAAATTTAGGTTGGTCGG
>ONZK01000398.1:0-14640 GCA_900322385.1 Pharnaceum exiguum
TTAACTTGTAAAGTAAGTTATTATAAAATTATATTAACTAAAAAATACTTGATTTTTAATATTAACTTGTAAAGTAAGTTATTATAAAATTATATTAACTAAAAAATACTTGATTTTTTATTTTGAATATTTCCTTTATTAATTCATTTATGAGGTAAAAAAATTAACTATTCCGAATAAAAAATTTCTAAAAACTAAATTACTTCATAATTTTATTTAAAAAATAAAATCCGGAAATACAAAATTATTATAATTATATTATAAAAATAAAACTACATCAATAGTATTAAAAATTAAGTTATAACAAATTTGAACATGGAGCCCACACTAGGTCCTACACATAAACCTGATTTGAGGTTTATCCACAGTGGAGTTGAGGTTTGTGGGTTTGAGGTTTGATAAATAGTGTTTGTGTAAGAGTGGGACCCAGCTATAAACCTTCTTTTGGGTTCATCCTTTGTGGATGCTCTAATAAGATGCCTCATCGTAGTTTAATACTTCCTGCGGCTTGCTTCAATACGTACGAAGTAGTTCAGTGGTTTACAGAAATACCGCAATTGGAGAGCAAACTATGAATTACTGAATTAGTCCCTGGAGCGTTTAATTTTTCTTTCAGTACTATTTGTCAATCATCCGTGATCAGCAGTCACTCAGCGTTAAACAAAGGTCTTCTAAAATCTCATTCGATCGTCCGCGTGGCAGTTGTCACGAGCTTGAAATCCAGTGTATCAAGAAGACATTATCTCTAATGAACGGCATCCATGCTTAAATGTTTCTACGGAACGGATTATGTTGGACTCTAGATGATTCTTGCGCAAGTTCCCTGTTCATCATGTAATTTGTTTGTGATTTTTTTCGTAAATCTTGCATTAAGTACTATCTTCGTATTGACGTATTGTTTACACTTTCGATAAATCCCCAATTAAATTACTTCATTATCTAAAACATCAAATCAAATAAAAGAAAGTTTAAACGTTTATTGAAGAGAACGTAAAAGTTTTCTTTCTGTTCGCAATTTTACTTCACCACTTGACAAACAAGAAAAAAAATCACTTCACCATGAGTCCATGACACATCCTCTCATGTGAGCATAAATTTTTCGGAAACGATCGAGATCCGTAGATTTCTCACACGGTCACACCCTCCTCCACCGTCCTCATTGATTTCCATATCCACGTGTTTCTTCACAGCGGTACAGATGGACTAATGAGAGCATATCATTTGTCAGAAAGTCCCATTTCATTCATTTACTGTACTTCAATTCCAATTGAAATAATTCAACTCAAATTTCATACTCCGTATGTAAATTTTCGTCCCTTATCTAGCGTAATTTCTGTAAAGTCTCAATTGAATACCTCAATTTGCGATTTGTGAAGTAGTAGTAGTAGTTAACAATTCGTACTCACTACTCTGACTTGACATGTATTTTTAATTTCATCCTGCATACGTACGACCATACTGCGTATGTATTTTTCTCTACAATAGACTAAGCTAGGGGATACGCTTTTTATACACGTATCCAGTACTTGATACTTTTCAGTTTTCACCTGGTAATCTGGTATTATCCCAAATGTAATTGACACTCTACCCGATATTTATCTTAATCGTCAGGACCAAATGAATGGTAATAACGTTCTCTTTTCTTTTCTAATCATACTGCTACTATTTGACTTTTGACATCCATTAGACCATTACCTTTCCGGTTTATTTCTCCTAAAGCAATTACAAAGCCAGGAATCCCGATTGTGATGTGCTACATTTTCTTTATGGGTTTTCTAATTTTTATAACATCCACAGATACATCAATACTTCATACATGCCACTATGCCAGTCATGGATGTCAACACTTTCCATTAATTTGCAATCATAATATCTGATATCTCTTTACGTGGTTATGGGAGATTGGTCCTACACTCCTACGTATTGAACCAGTGAACCACTATACGTCGCGGTTGTGAACGAAAAATCTAACTCGTGCAGCTTGGATGATGGTTGGTATCATAGGCTCATAGCGGCCTGCCACTCGTTCATTTGATCCACCAGCTCCCTTTTGGCATTTTCGGTTTTCGTCTTCTTAAGAATTGTTAGCACAAGGAGTTGAAAATATACGCAACTAATGGCAATAGCATTCGCATCATAAATAAGTGGACATTCAGAAAACAAGAGTTTTATTACCTCCGTCCAAAATTGAGTTTCTCATATTCTTTTTTAGTTCAAAAAATGTTATCTTATTTGACGAGGTAAGTAGTTTCTCATACTCACAATAATAATTCGTAACAACATATGACTTTGTAAACATTCTTTGGGCGTTTCTTTTTTGCGTTTGATATGTGTATTTTATCAAATGTGTTGGGAGCATCCTATCAGTCAAATAAAGTTAACAAGTCCAGTCCAAATAATATATAGGAAGTTGAGGTGCATGCAGCCCACGAGGCCCAAACACTCATCCAGCCCATCAAAGAGGCTCTAGAAGGTTCCACTTAGAAGAGAGTATCAAGTAAGGGCAACACCTGCCCTTCTATTTACGTCATTGCTACCCAATCATGAGACTATAAATAGCTGATGATTGGGTGAGAGAAGTGGACTTCATTCCATTCCTCAATTGTCACATCTCACTACACTTATATCTAGGTACTAACTCTCTCTCTAATACTCTCTCTAAAAAAGACCTTGAGCAGCCAACTTACTTAGGCATCGGAGGGGGCTCCTGGGCCAAACCCCCAGGGCTAGGTGTGCTGCCTTGTGCAGGTGTGCACGAGTGTTCGAGGAGCGTCTTGAAGAGCAGGTGTAGAAGGAGCATCCTCATCAAGTACAAGAGGAGCATCTTGAGGAGGAGCGTCCTGAGGAGCAAGTGTAGGAGGAGCATCATCATCAAGTGTGGGAGTAGCATCCTACTGAAGAGCATCCTTTAGCGGAGCATCCTACAGAGGAGCATCTACTTCAAGCATCAAAGTGGAGCAAGAGGCCGTCAGAGGCCCAAGAGCTCAAGCACAGGCCCAGCTCGTTCCTTGTGGCCATCTCATACTTGAGGAGCATCACCCTTCAAGTCGACCCGCGAGCTCATAAGAATCCGTTTTGGACTCATCTCCTTGAGTCCACCTCACTCAGTTCTCAGGAGGTGACTGAAACAAAATGGAAGATGTAATTGTTTTTAACTTTTTTCTTTGAGATCAGAATAGAATGGAAATAGAAAGCAAGGATATAGTAGATTTGCATTAATACATTATATTGTAAATTTAGGGATGACAATGGAACGGGTATAACCGTATAAGTAAATACATCCCCGTCATCTCTCCAGTTAGGTCAGGGATGGAGGTGAATTTTGTGGGTGGTAGGGCCATGATGGTTTTCATTCTTAGATCCGCCATAAGTGGTGGCGCATGGATGGTTTGCAATTGGTCCATGCCCCACCCCATCCAGTGGCGAAGGTAGAAATTCATTTAAGTGGTGTCATTCATGTATATAAGGGGTGTCATTTATAGATTTCCTCAAGAAAATTACAAATTATCACCAAAATTAGCTAAATATTAAAAAAAAAATCCCTCCAGGACACCACTTGTTGTAAGCTACCTCCGCCAATGACCCCATCCTTCTAGATTTCATTCTTAAAATATAGAGAAAATTTTACAAAAGTACCAAACTTTGTTAGGGTTTGTACAAAAGTACTAAATTTCTATTTTTGGTACAAAAGTACCAAACTGGACACATTTGTTTTTAAAAAGGTACTTTTTCTAACTTCAGAAAAACTTTGGACCAAAATACCCTTACACGGTTAGACCATTTCCGTTCCTTTACCTTTCTCTCCCATTTTCCCTTTATTTTTCCCCTTTTTACTCTCTTTCACTTCAATTTATCTTCTTCCCCTTTTCTTTCTCACTCTCAATTATCCAACATATATGCTACTAATGTACTATATTGCATGTCATGTGTGTCTTTGTGATTGTCGAGTGTTCAAATGTTCCCACACAAACTTACCTCTGGTTTAAAAGTGTGTTTACTAGCTAAGTGCATGCAACCTTTTTTTAATAACTAGAAGAATAGAGAGTGCGTAAAAAAGTGGGAAGAAGAGAAATGAAAGTGAAAGAGAGTGAAAAGAAGGAAACATAAAGGGAATTAGGGAAAAGATGGAGAATTGGACGAAAAGTGTCTAACAATGGGAGGGTTTCTTGGTCCAAAACTTTCTAAAGTCAGAAAAAGTACCTATTTAAAAATAAATGTGTCCAGTTTGATACTTTTGTAAAAAAAAAAATAGAAGTTTGGTACTTTTGTACGAACCCCAACAAAGATTGGTACTTTTGTAAAATTTTCTCTAAAATATAACAATTTTTGAATGTAGAAAAATATTATAACTCAAATATTGATCTTTAGTGTAATAGTATATTAAAAATGAAAGTTAGAGGGGTCTAAGTGCACATCACCCCAATTCGATCGGGAATGGTAATACATGATGATTTTGAAATCTTAACCCATCTTGAGTGGTGAAACGGAGATATAACAATAACAATCGAGTATAAATCCCCATTCAGTGAGAGTACCTCGGTTAGGATGTACGCAACCATACCCATGTTTAAGAAAATAGAGACGTTGTTTCCGAGATTGACCAATTGGTGCATTAAAGTATTGACTTGCAACAACTTCACCAAAAATAAGAAGTATTTGAATGTTTTCATTGCCATTTTGCTATAGTTCATAATCAAGTAAAGCTGAAGGAAGGAGATAATTCTTTCAACTTCATAGGAACTGGACCAGTGGTGAAACGGAGATAAAGGATGAAATTTTCTTGATAGGGCGGGTTTGAAAGAGGGTTTACCGCTCCATCCCCGCCCATTGGCATTCCTAGTGCACAAAAAATTGTGTGAACTCGTTTGTTATTGATACCATCTTGAGTAGTAATTACCCCCGCCTACACAATAATAAACCCTTGACTGCGTTATAATGAAACCTCGACTATATAATAATAACCCCTACCCAGTATCATATAAGAAATGAGTTCACACAAATGTTTCTATTTTTAGTGGTGATTCATCAAAAATCACGAGAGAAGACATCGAGACCCTCCACGTAGAATTGGACACTGTCACACTGACAATTTAAATACACGGTTACGGAGTACAACTTACACCTTTCCGCTTTTAATCAATTGGAAGAAATAACGTTGCACCAAAAGGAAGAAGAAAGAAATAATAATCGCACGGAGGAAAAAGGACCACTGCAACTAGGTAATACGTGGCCTTTGCAATGGACGGAGCTGAAGCTGATAGATCTACAATTATAGAGGTATTTATTTTTAGTTTAGTTAATTTATTTTATTTTATCTCGTTATTTTTTATCGTAAAAATTTGTAACACCAATATGCTTAATAATGACAGGTTTTAGTTGTTAATATGAAGAATGTAAAAACTAAGAAAACAGTTCAATATTTGTCTTTAACCCACAGGCCCTTTTCATCAACTAGAGCTTGTATGGTTGAACATGAGAAGTAGCTTCCCATTGGAAGTGTAGTTTCACATGAATTGGTACTTCCTAGGATTTTGTCAAAGTTGTTTGTTTTACAAGGGAACTTCAAACTCATGGGAATTGGAAGTTGTTTGTGGGAGGGAGTAGGTGTTCAAGTTCCTCCATCTTGTAGGAAGTTACTTCCCATGAAAAGCTACTTCCCTTGTACTATAACTAACCAAACACAAGGGAGAAGATGCAATTCATGGGAAGTGGCACTTCCCATGTAACAAATAGCTAAACAAACAAGCTCAGATTTTTTAAAATCTTGTTACTCCATTTTATTTATTTTTTGTTAAAGGATTCTTATTCTCCGAAAAAAGGCACCCATACAATGATAAAATCTACTCAACATGGAAGACTTTTCCTCTTACGTGAAGAAGACAAAACGTGATATTTTCCAAAACCACATAGGATTACAATTACAATTAATTAATTAATCCCCTTAATGAGTACCAGTATTTAAGTAACCTTCGTCAAATCCCACCTTAGTATTGCCCCATCATTATCACTGACTAATCTTATAATCTCCATAAAACAAAAGCCTTTGCCCTTTTTATCACCTCAACGCTTCTCATCTTCTCTTCACACATCGAACTTTCTTTCTCTTCTTTCTTTCTTACACTAACACCATTATACTCTCCCCAAGCTAAGCCAGCCATGAGGGTAAACATAGCTCAAGCAACACCCCCGTCACTCTACCGTTCCCACAGCTGCACTGCATTCTCACTCCTCAGCAGGTCAAACTCAAAACAAACGTCAGAAAACACAACCATACGTAGATCTTGCAGTGCTAGTTTCGAAGGCCATGCTTTCTCACCAAAGCAAAGAAACAAAACCCACCTCAAACACCCTCTTAAGTCCTCAACTACCATGTCTTTTACCCCCTCAACCTCTCAGCTAGATGTTCTAGAGCCTTCTTTGCTAGGCATTCGTCCTGACCCTCCTGATTGGCCAGCTAGAGAGGAGATTATTAGAGAGTGTATTGCTAGGAGAGCTAGTAGCATTGAGCTGCCTTTGTCACTTAGGATGATCAAAATGAAGCAAAAGTTTATGAGGTTGGAAGAGGAAAGAGAGAGCAATACAATTTGTGATGACCCTGTTAGTAATTTGTGTTGTTCTACTTTGTACATGATCAAGGAGGTGCAAAGCCATGCAATTAAAATTAGAGGGTTGGTTTTGGATGAAGAGTTAGATAATGGTGTTGTGGCTAAAGTTCAAAGGGAGATGACTTGTTCTTTTGTTTGGTTGTTTAGGGAAGTTTTTGCTAAAACCCCTGATTTAATGCTTGATGTTATGGTTCTTACCTCCAATTTTGCATCACATTCTATTGGTAGTACTTGCTTGGTGGAGGAACAAGAGACTAAAAGATTGGATCTTGATGTTGATGGGAGAACAAATGAGGGGAGTTTTGTTGGTGGTGTGAAAAGTTTGGAGGTTTTGGATGAAAGGGAAAAAGGGTTGTGGGATGAGATTGTTGGTGAGGCTAATGAGATGACTAGTGTTGGTTTTGGTGGTGGTTTGAAAGATCAAGGGATGAGATTTGTTGTTGATCATGAGGAAGAGGAAAAGCCATTGGAGTTTGTATCACCATTGAGAGTGGAAATTGAGAGGGATGATGATTATGAGGAGTATATTAGGACTGATTGGACTTATCAGATTGGATTGTCTCAGGAGCCTAATAATACTCTCTTGTTGTCTAATTATGCTCAGTTTCTTTGCCTTGTTACCCGGGATTATGACAGGTAACTTATCTTGGTTTGTTTGTTTCATTGTGCTATTCTTATTGAAAGATTTGTTCTTAGCATTGGTAACTTTGATTGTTTCCTGAATTTTGCATCCTTGGTGCTGTAATTGTTAAGGGTGATGCTTTTTGTGATTGATGATTGTATAGTTGATGCATAAACGTAGATGTTACACTTGAATAACTTTTTGAACCAAGAAAAAGGGAACTGGAGAAAGGAGAGGCATTCTTGTTTGTTTCAATAACTCATGATGTATTGATGTCTAGTCATTTGCGAATAAACTCTTGCCGAGTCTTTAGAGCTTTTACAGAGTTGTAGATTCAAACGTTACATTCATAAAGTGTCGATTGTGTGCAATCTGATTCAATGTGGCTTTTGATGCATCAAGAAAGGAGACTGTTGAGTGACATTGAAGCTTGAACCATTTTGCTTGGCTAACGTGTCATTATATCAAGTTGCTGGAAATCATTATGAATGAATGTGTGTGTGTGTGTGTTTGTTGTTCAACATTTTTAAGACCATTTGATGCTTAGAAATCACAATGGACTGAACGTTTCTTTATCATTGCACTAATTTTCCTTCTATATTTATCTTCTATAGGGCTGAGGAGTGCTATAAGCGTGTGTTACAGTTGGATCCAACTGACGCCGAGTCATTGAGCCAGTATGCCAACTTTTTATGGCTGATTAGGAAAGACTTATGGGGAGCAGAAGAGAGATTTCAACAAGCGGTGGCTACTGAACCCGGCAACTCCTACCATGCGTCTAAGTATGCAAGCTTCTTGTGGAGCACCGGCGGTGAAGATACATGCTATCCGTTGGATCCTCCTCCAGGAAAGAGCTGACTGTGCGAGCGATAATCTTTTTAGAATTCGCGTAACCTCTGTTCTGCTCTGTGAATATCAGTCTCCGATTCTCTTGGTTTTGGATTCACAATTACACGTGACGTTTAACAGGATAACACAATAATGGGATATCAGTATGTGAGGGTTCCAATCTCAAGCCACTAGTTATATTTTCTATGGCTGCTTGGACTTGTAACTTACATGATCATGTCTATGGTATCACTGTATGTAGTATTGTAGTCTGTAAGTGATTTTGTAAATGTACAGTTTTGAAACTGTTCCAATGAGCATAAATTATTCAATTCTGTTCTGTGTTCCTCTGCTTCTTATGATGGTTTGTTTACCCCCTCCGCTGCAAGAGCTTGGCCTAATCATGTTTCTCTAATGTGAACGAATATAAAATATACATTGTGTAATCGTGTAAGAGTACTGAAAAACAGATCTGTTGTCAGATCTGGCGTCACAAACTACACTGTCAAAGTTGATCCCCTTGTTCAGAGAGAGCTGCTTCTGTCAGCCCCTGAAATTGACCAGTGAAAGTATCTTAGTGAAAGTATCTTTGCTGACTTCCAAGTTTAGTCTAGTTTCAGGCATAGTGGAGGACTTGAGGTATGTCGATTGTAGCAAGTTGAAGCCGATATTTCAGTCTGGCGATGGCAATAATTGTGGTTTGCGGACAAGTCTGACTCAAAGAAGATCCAACATTCTGCAACAGGTACTAAGCACTCTGAACAGTTGCTTGATAAGCAAATTGTAATCAATCGCAGGCTGGCGCTATGCACATCAAGTGCATAAAGTGGCTATTGTTCGTGTGGGAAGCATTTTCATGTCAAGGATGAACTCGTGCTAATCACTTCATGGATGCTCTTTGTTCGCAACTCCGGAATGGAACAATGATAGATTAGACAATGTCTGAAAGAACTTACCCTCAGAGCAGTTTCCTTCTACAGACTAAAACAGCTCAAAGAATAAAACTAATCACACAGTCGAAATCACCAATCATCACAGTTTAGTGACTCTTTTCTCCCTCAGAGGTATCAAATAAGAAAATAGTATATACTCCGTATTTTTCAGTCCAACATTGTGATAAGCCCCTTTTTAGATTTGGGTTAGTAACACTTGCAGCTAACACGAATTACCTGCCCCATGCGCTTTCCCTTACTGCCATCGTGAAGAATATCTACCGACAGAGGCAGGATCTTCTCCGATACTGAGGGTCAAGTACCTCATCCAAGGGTGAAAACATACACCTTCCAAACACCCCTCCTATTTGTCTTCCAAAATCTAACGAGGAGAGTTGCACTCCTACCGACATATCTTTGGTTGGAAGTCTACCTTGGTATTCTTGGGTCACTGTATCTGCTTTCCTTTGGGACGTAGTCTGATTTTGTTTTACCCAATAATTAAACCTTGTTGCACACTGCTATGTCCTTATTCATAACCGGACCACCTTACTTTTTAGATACTTATTATTCCTTACCCCTCTTATCCAAATGGAGAGCTTTCCTATGATTTCCACATGATAAATAGTTCATATTTTTGAAGGGCCGTTTATGTAGAATAATTAACAACCGAGTTTGTTGGATAAGGAAATGGCTAAGACTTGAAAAAAAGGTTCAACCTTCGACGTCATATATATAAACGTTTTAAGTATACAAAGGGGAACCCGATCCTACATCACAGATACCTAATCTGAAGAGCAACTGAGCAACTTTAGTTAGATATTTGCGTTTAGGATGTCCTACCTGGCCAGTGTGGCCACAACAGCCAAACTAATGAGAGAAAGATCCTCATGACATAGAATGCGATGGCTTTTATTTTCAGAAAGAAAAAGAAAGACAGAATCATTGAGTTTGCAGGACACTTGAAGAGCTAATAATTTACTAGTTGCGGAATGGGAATATTCTACCCAGCAGGAAAACAAGATGTCTGGCTACAAATGAAGAAGCTGCTGATCTATTAATATGATGACGAACCCTTGATTGTAAATAAAATGGGTTCGGTCTGTATACAGATATTATACAGGTAGTGGAACCAACCTAAGAAGAATGAAGACATTCGACTATGCTGAACATAAACAGTTAGTTCTAAAACAATATTACAGTTACCAAAACCAGGAACTACGACTATCAACAGCCTTCATGGAAGTCGAAACCAAAGGCATTTTCCCAAATTCGGCAACAAACCTGTTCACACATTCAGTTCTTTTCTGGTTGTGACCCCCCATGCTGCTGATTCCAGTCGAACCTATCTCGAATATTTTACCTGCAGGAGGCATCATCATTGTTTGTCTCAAATTTAAAAGGCAAGGATAAATGAGTGGAGTAAACCAAGTTCATACAAGGCAGAAACTGACACCCTCATATAGTTAACCTAGCCAAACTAGAAGATATTTCAAAGACACCTGGAATCATCTTTACGACTCTCAATGAAGCGATCTTAAATCCAGAATCAGAGTATGATGTTATTTACCCATGGTAACAGCACCAAAAGCTTTAGCGTCAATCCAATCATTCTTTTAGGTCACAAAAGGAATCCCTCAAGGCCACATATCTTATAAGGTCGCATTATGAAAGTCCAGTCAAACTTAAAAAGTATAATCCTGCATTTACTAGACCACGGCAATGGATTTCATGAAATCAGATAGGTTTGGTTAATCTTATTAACTTTCAAAATCAGATGAACATAATATCTAGTTAGCTAATTGGATGAAGCCCTCTCAGTTGCTTTCAAAGTCTACCTACAGACGAGTTGACGACAACCAAAAACAACCCTGTGGTAAATAATACACAGAGGTTATTCCCAAGAGACAAGCTAAATGTTTGATGAGTTAATTCCTAGAACCTTCACTGAAAATAAAAGCAACTGAAGTTATTTAGCCCAATAAAAGCTTTAGCGTCAATCCTATCATTTCGGTCTAGTCCATTATTTAGCCAAAGCAACTGAAAACTTCATGAACAATGAACTAACAACTCCAACAATGACGCTTAGGAAAAAAAGAAGTCGCAGATAAATTATGTTAATGTACATGCAAAACATACAACTACTAAAAACTCCATTTTGATCTAGACCACTATGCAGCCAAAGCAGAAAGATCATAGCAACTGAAAACTTCATCAGCAATGGACAAACAACTCCCTCATTGACACGATGGGATAAAAAAAACAAGTGACAGAAAAAATAAAGCCAAACAAATACAGTAACTTGTAAAAATTGCATGCTCCACTGTATTTTTTATTTTTTTGAAAGGAACACATGCAAATTAAGAAAGGGACTATGACAGTGCACGCCATCATATTTACAACGTATCCAAAGGCTGGATTAAGATTTTATTTTTGCAATTTGCAAAGGTGGTACAACAACTTAGGCCCACTGGTCACATCAGTGAATATCCCTCGGCGACAAATTCAAATGTACACTAGAATTGAACAAGAGTTGGGAACAACTGTAGACAACTGCATCATATACCCCGTCAAAAGAAGTAAAGTGACTGGGGGGAAATACAAATGATATAATTCAAGATCTTAAAGTTCTTTTTTTTTGCAATCTAAAGAACCTAGGTTCTCACTCTCACTAGCTAATCTAATTCTTCCCTTTTCTACTTCTAACTCTTTCCGACTGCTTCACTTTTTCATTCTCTAAACTTCTTATTCATTGTTAGCAGCAACCACAAGAAAGATCGCTCTCAATTGGGGGAAGAGTGGATATCTCAAACCAAAACTCACCCAGTTGGAAGCTTCAGAAGCTTCGAAGTTCCCAAGTAGAGACTTAACCACTAAGCTCTGAATTGCTTCTGTTGGTTCAGTACAAAGCATGTGGTATTCTTATGCTTCACTAAGGGTAGTTGCATTTCCAGAGAAATCTAGAACACAAGAGAAAGAAGTGTCTAATATTGTTTTGTTTGCACAAGAGTTGTGTACAGTAGCTTCCATTAAATGAGGACCAGCAAGGGCACACATTTCTGTTTCTTTTTTTTTTCCGGACCGCACTAAAGAAGTAGTTTTTCCTATGTCTGCGGGACGTCAACCAGAAAAATATCTACTACGGAGTATCTATATTCTCTAAGGCAGAAAAAGCCCTCCAACATATTCTGTTAAATAACTGTAAAACACAGAAGAATTTGACATGAAAGTGTACCGATACGTAACTCATAGGATATCCATTCATCAGTGATACATGAAGCAAAGAAACCTACAATACTTTTTTTTAGATGACATGGGTATTTAGAGTTTAGACTTTGCCTAATTAATGTCACGGGCCTTGAAGTTAACGACTAGGAAAATTTCAATGGCCTTGAGGGACTCGGACTTGGGACCTCTAGAATATATGTCAAAAATCTTACCAACTGAGCTGCCCACTCACAGTTAGAAGCACAGAAAACTTTTTTTATTAAAAGAAAACCTAGAAACCAAGAAATTTATAGGAAAAAAAAATATATACATAACAGATTAAAGTGCCCATCCTAGTACAGTAGTACTGGAATTTATACTTCTCAAAAAAAAAAAGTTTTTCTGTCAATTGACAAAGAACTTGTCTAAAACACTAAGAAGAAGTGAAAAATGGGAACCATGGAATAACCAAACATAATAATTTTTCAATTTTTTATTACCTTTAACCCATATAGGAGGAGCACCAGTTGCATTTGCAACAAGGAATGACATTGCAATATCTTCGCAGTTCCTGCATATTTAGCCATCATTTTTCCACAAGACAAGTCAGTATTCAGTAACATGGAGTAATTGGCCAAAGAACAATATGAAACAAATGAATACACAAATACTAACACCACAGGCCAGAAAAACAGTAAAACAAGCCCCATACTAAATAACATTTCAGAAGGTGAATAACCAACCTGTTCCTCGCCACATATTCTCTTATAGATGCTGGCATCTCATTTGTGTACAAACCAAGATACTTTTTATGGAAAAAAGCTGCCTTGGACAGAACCATACTGTAACTACCTGTCCACCAAACTGACCACCAGCCACCATAGGTGTAGTAAGGCTGATTGCCTCCCTGCACAACAATTCTCGATTAAACAGATGCAACAGCCAGCCAGACTACCAGGCAAATGCTAAGAGAAGAGCCAGTGCCTCGAGCTTCAATGTAAAGTAAAGCAAAAAAGCGTGTTAAGAGCATAAATTAAATTGATGACTTGTGGCTGTAGAGCTGTAGAGGCGTTGTTAAGAGCATATTTTAAATATTATAACTAGTGGCTAGACCATGTAGAGGCATCAATGTTACTTTCCCTCAAAAAAGGAGATCAGTTTAGAAGAATCATCATACATGATTAAAAAAAAAACTGGGAAACAGATAAGATCACAAAAAGACAAAAATAAAGAAGAGCCACATAAAGGGAACAAAACAAGGAACATAAAGAAAGTGACAGAAGCAAATAGAAAGAAATCATGATGGAAACGGGAAAGTGTATCAAGTGCAAGAAGACAGAACAACTGCATGGTCATTGCATAAATTTTCCAAAACATTATCAAGAGAAAGAGATGAAATGGTAGTCCCAAACTACATTCAAGTACACTTGAAATATGGAATAGCCTTCTAGTATCAAATAGGACAGCAATGATTCAAAAATTCTTTCATGGTGTTGATCAAAGTGAAGAAAGAACAGATAAAAACAACGATATAAGGCAAAATAGGAGCAGAGAAAAAACAGAACTTCAGGAAAAAACAATCTTTTAAAGTTCCAATCATCCTCATTATGAACAGCCCAAGTGGCCAAAAAAATTCCCATAGAGCCTTATATGAAACTGTTGCCTACTTGAAACTTTGTTGGAAATGAAATGCACAAAACAGTAATAAATAAATCATCAAAAGCAATGGCTAGAAATTTGTTTATGGAGGTACATAACAACAGAAAAACAAGTTAACTAACTATAGACCAGTGACTGATAGGAACAACCATTGCTGTAGACCAGTGACTGATAGGAAAGGAAAAATCACAGAAAGCGTACGTAAGAAGGACATGCAAGAGAGAGATGCGCACCGATAACTCCAGCCAGTGCATACGTGGGACAAATCCCACCATCGCATCTGGAGCACTCTGCCAAACACTGAATGCAAGCTCCACAGTAGAGCATGGAAATACGACATCATCATCAATTGAGAAGACAACATCAGTCTTCAAGTTCGTGATTTCTTTAAATCTATTATTCAAACTGTCTTCTTTGTGAATATCAAACATCAGTTCTAACTGCCGACCATTATTTGAGTTTTTCTGCACAACACGCTCCAAATAATGGACAAGGGACTCCGACGGAGGATCAGGTTCACTCCATACAATGTGTACAGAGTCAAGTCTAGGACACGCTGCATAATGAGAGATGGATTTCTTCAAAAGGTCATTTCTTTTCCAAGTATTAATTAGAAGTGTATATCCCAGCCTGCAAATTCGGGGGGAAAAGGAGTTGCTTTTAGATGATCAGTATGGCAGCAGCACAAGAAAATAGTCATGAATATCTGAAATCCACAAAACTGTATTCAGAATCAAGAGAACAATAAAACAAGAAAAGGCCCAGACCGAACCCCCCCCCCCCCCCC
>ONZK01000398.1:15116-49153 GCA_900322385.1 Pharnaceum exiguum
GCGCTATATGGAACCAAGGGATAAAGAATTTGCACTTGTTCTTTAAAACTCAACTTTACTGACTTAACAGAAAAGAACTAAACTTTTTGTTTAATTGTTTTGTCACCCAATCAATCACGAAAACCCCATCAACTTTTTACACTTACAAAACTATATGGTAAGACCTTTTCAATGATATACTAATAACAACGAATGGATATCGGGATCAAAACTTCCTAGGTTCGCAAGTTAAACGACCTAAATTGCGAAAAACTGAACTTTACTTAAGTTGCAAAAAACAGGCCCCAAGTCTACAACTGCATAAGCAACACTTGATTATATTAGTTTTTGGCAAGAATTTGCACGGAGCAAATCAAGTTCTAACTCATTCATGTTTTAGGTGCAAGTCTCTCTCGCGTAAATATGCTGGCTAGTTTTGACGTCATAATATTCCCAGACAATCCATAAACTATAAGGAGCTAAAACATTGTGAGCATATTGAGCAGAGGATAATAGGTATGACGATTCAGGTATTGGAAAAATCATGGTGCAGACAGAGTAATATGTCGAGTAACAGACGTCTAGGCTGAAAATTTCCTACTTCCAGGTACAAATTAATCACCTAGCCTTCACTTATCGGTAAATTGTCGCCGCATTAAATCCAAAACTAAACAGCCTTGCATCATTCTCTGAGGTTAGGACAAACAACTGAGGTGGGAAAAAACTGAACTTTTTGTTTAATTGTTTTGAGACTCAATCAATTATCAAAACCCTTATCAATAATGTACATTTACAAACTATATGGTGAGACATTTCCAAGATATACTAATAACTAGGAATGGATATAGAAATCATTACGAGCTTAAGTTGCGAAAAACTGAATTGAACTGGAACTTAAGCTACCAAAGTAAACTTTCCAATCAGCTACTAGAATGACAGGCGTCAGCAACTCATGCCATCTACTGAAGTTGTCAGTTGTCACTCTAACTTTCACTCCAGATCTCCTACCTTCTAAACTTCAAAAGTCCAAAATTTCCTCATATAGATCATCCCAAAGTAGAAAGTCAATTCAATTCACTCTCAACTCTCAAGTGCATAAATAAACAACCTCACTAGAATTTCACACATTATTACACCTCTAAAAATGACAAGTAATAAATACAGTAGCAAAATTGAATGAATAATAATTGACCTACCTATGGGAACGAAGGGGATCAAAATCAACGAGGTGGTGGTGGTGAGAGAAGTGGAGAAAAGAGGAAGGACGATAGGCGAGGAAGAAGAGTGTGAGAAAGATGGATATCCCGAGGAGGACCTTGATCTTCACCGACGACAGCCGGACCCTCCGCCGGCTAACTGGCGACCCTCTCATCGCCGCCACTCGCCCGAGTTTCTCATTTTATTTTCTTTTATTTTTTTAATGAGAGAGAGTGGAGTACTTTGAATTGTTTATATTTTCGATTTCGATGGGTTTTTTTAGGAGAGAGAGAGGGGGGTTGGTGCATGTGCGGGAAGGCTGACTATGATGAACTGAGGAGAAAGTGGTGGGCCTACAGGATCATGTGTTGGGTTGTGGTTTAACGGCTGGGTGTGGGGTCAGGGTCATGAATCAATTATTTCTTTGTGGACTTTTCTTTTGGATGGTAGGAAATGTTTTTTGTTGACAAAAGGGAAACGAAAGTTTACTGTTGGTGACGTTTGTAATTGTGTTGCCATTTACTACAGTAGTACTGATATACTGTACCCATTTCTTGCCATCAGCTGATCAGCCCATCACCCTAGGCAAAAAATTTCTACAATTAATATATTTTTCCTTATTTTCACTAGCTTCTTTCTAATTTCTGTTTTTTTAGCAATCTTTTTTATGTGAAAGGATATATTTTTTTCATTCTATGTTTTAATTCTTTCTTTAATGAAATGTTGTTGGTGTTTTTTTCAAATTATTTTAGGCCCTCTTTGGGTAATAGTCAATAGATAGCGGATAGCAGAAACATATAACAATTAGACAAAAGCATATTTGAGTAGTAGATAGCACATATCAGTTTTAGAATTATTATTTGGTACATTAGCAGATTGTGTGTAATTATTGATGATTCAATCTACTCTTTGAAAAAGTTATTGACAATAGCATATTCAAAAGAGTAAGTGGTGTTAGTTCAGTTTTTAAAGTCGTCTACCTAAGAGGTGTTATCCCACTAGTTAATAAGTCGTAACTAGTTTACCACGTTTTGTATTCAAACCTCTTGGGAAGCAAATAATGGAATTAATTTATGTAATACCCGGGGCCGTGTTTTAGAAAGTGTCCTTTAGCTACGACCAAGAAGGAGTCCCTCTTTACAAGATAAAAAAAAAGTCACCTTGTTGTGCTGGGAGATGGCAGTGGGCTGCAGGGTGTGGCATGGTAATGAGTTAATGACGAATGAGTGTGCTGGGAGATGGCTGGGAGCCTGTGAACAGTGACCTATAAGGAGATGCTTTCGATGCAACGCCGGTAAAGGCCCATGTCTGACATGTCCAAGGCCCAACAATTGAACCCAATGCTTATTATACAATTGAGTCATCACGTTGACAATTGACCAAGACATTTAAAATTCAATTCATGTTCATTTCAACTAATAAAGTCTATTAACCATCCATGTTGAAAGAATTTTTCTATCTTTAAACGATGGGTAAATATTGAATAAATCAAAATGTCTAATAAAATTTCCGGTACTTCTGATTAAAGTGAAGTTACGGAAAATCAATACTTCATGGCAACAATGCTATGTCGTTCTCGAAAACAATATCTCTATTTAAAGTGTTTACTTTAATAAACGTTAAGGTTGCGTAAGTCTTGACCCCCCAAAAGCCCTCATAGAATGGAGATTACACTAGGTTGTTGTTGTGGTTCATTTCAACTGGGCTCGTTTGGTTCACAGAAAATTAGGGGTTGGGTGGAGTTGACACAACTCAAAGCCAACAAAATTGTTTATTTGAGTATTTGAGTTATGTTTCACACTTTTCAACAACCTCATACATGTGGGTTTGATCAAACCCACCTATCACACCTTCTTTTACCATCTTAAAATAATGTAATTGTATTTAGCTTGAAATAGTTCAAGAGACCCTTAGCTTCTCAAAATAAGTGGAGGCAATAATTAAAAACTCTCCTCCAGCTTTACCAATTTGGCCGTGGAAATCTTAATGGAAGTAACAAAGTCCTACGGAGAAACAGATTTAATCGAAAATGTTGTTAAGGACTGATTCTACCTACTAAGACTGCAAAGGTAATAGGATTATTATCAGCTTGAATGCTTGATCAATCGTAGATGCTTTCTAAGCTCCTGTACTTTATAAAAGGGAAAGGCCAACAAGCCTTGTATTCCATCATCCAACATAAACATCACAGTACATAGTAGTGCGGTAGTGCCAGTGGGGAGTGGAGCTAGACTTTTGAGGAACAGCAAATTAAAATCGCCCAAAATGTTGGGAGGCGGCGTCGCGGGCCGGGATAACGTTTTTCTGTATAAAAGAAGTGGCTCAAATTAAAGAGGCGGTTTTGGTCAGGCATGAGAACTCCATATACTAATAATGAAAACAATAGTGAAATATTCTCTAGTAGCGCATTGTTGTCTAATTGTCTTTGTCCGCAACTCCCCATTGTGAATAAAATTTTCAATTGTTGTAACAAATTAGGGAATTTACAAGTCTTTTCATCAGTAAATGAGTAATTGCTCCTCGTCAAATGATGAGTTAGCATATATGCTTAGTTATCGAATTAACAATCGCATGCCCTCACTTTCTATTCCCCCCAAAATGCATTTAACATAGAGGGTACAAATGGGTTTTAGACACCCAATCACATCTTAATTCTTGTGACAAAATCAAAGTGGAAGAAATAATATATGAGTATTTCATCTTTGCCATTTGCCAGCAACTAATAGAATTTGGAGTTTGATATACTTTGCTCCTGGAGTTTTATGATCAAAACTCATCTATTGATTCTGTACAATCATAAGCAAGGCATATTTACCAAACCCTAGAGCTGACTAGAAGACAAGCTAAAATTAGCAAAAGCTAGACAGTGGCAACAGTGAAAATTAGCTGGGGCTGTCTCATAAATCATAACCTAGGCCCTTTACTACAATACCTAATTGTTCAATCTTTTAGTCGTGTCCTAGTTGGCCACGTTTCTTGCGAGAAGGTAATTTGGTCAAAGATATCAAGCCACAACGGTTTACTTCCACAAGCCACAGCCCCAGATTCTTTGTTATTTGATGGCTTGGTGCCCCCGTCTCCCTCTTTTATGTAGACTGTCATAACCACTAAACCCACACAATTATCTCTAAGTGTTCTGTGCACCGGGTGTATATATACATGCAACGTCATCGTTTTAATTAAAAAATTAACATTGATGACTAATGGACATTTTTATGTGACTAATGACTAGTGGGTATTTTTATATGACTAATAACTAGTAGTAATATGACTAGTGAAATCTTTTATATGACTAATGTCTCTGACGTGACACAGGGTGTATATATACACCCGGTGCACGGAAGACGGGCTGCACAATTATGCAGTAAAAAGGTTCTAAAAAATTGCAGTAAACAGAATTGATAACCCATTAGCACATGCTAAGATATATGCGTGTCAGTGATATGAATATTTAGTTTTAATATCGTCATAGAGATATTGAGGCGGTGAGAATTTAGATTCCAACCTCTTTAATTGAAATTATGTTCTACTCCCTTGAACAACTCTCTCTTTCTGCATAACAAGTGACCCCATTTATCCTTTCCCAGAGAATTAGACTTTCTTCCATTCCATAATTTGAAATGCTTGTTTGGATAGCACATTCACGCATGTTCTCCTCAACTTATAATGACTGAACCGAACTTAGTTGAATTAATTTTTTACTTAATTGTTTTGACACACATTTAGTTGTTAAAACCCTATCAATATTAAACTTTTGTGAAACTATTTATTGAAACCTCTTACAATGATAAGCAAAGAACAACAAATGGATATTGACTTCACAACTTTACGATCGAAAGAAACTAGCTGAACTGAATAAACTAAAAGTAACTGAACTAAACTAAATGAAGTTTTTATAAGTTGGAGAGAGTATGCCCCTAATTCAAAATAAAACAATAAGTCAACAACAATAACAACAACAATCGAGTGTAGTCCTAATTCAGTTCAAAAAAATGGTAAACTCATGAGAAGTACGTGTTGAAATAAATTTTCATGGAAAGTAGCTTTCCACATGATGAGGAAATTAAGTTCCTAGCAATCTAAACAAGCACTAAAATCAGAACTTCAAACTCACTCTTGTACTTTTATTTCCCAAATTTCAGTCTAGTGTACTACAATTAACATATGTAACATGTTCCTCTCCTCATCCTGATTACTGACCTAAGATGGGCGGTGGCCACCTCTACAAAAACGACCACATATCCACCTTGCTCACTCCAATGCTAAATAGTCTAGCAGTAGCACTATTTATTTGTATGGCCCTCATTTGCCCAGCTAAGACAGACAGATAGGAACACTATCGCTCAGATCAAACAATAGCACCTGTCACTTTCATGACAACATAGAACACAATACATTAATGTAGAGTAGTTTTAAGACTTTCCTATACAAACAATAATTATCATGGACATCATCATCATCACATCATAGAACTAACGAATAGTTTTTTTATTATCGAAGATGGAATTCTAACATGAATAGAGGGCTAGAGGGCGTGGAAACCTGAAGTTTAGCTTTATCCCTTTCCTCGTTTTTCTTTTTGTTAGATTCCAATGAAAAAGGACTTTCAAGTTTCAAAATAAAATGCATCAAGGTTTAAGGTGATGGAAACCAAGTGGCAGTACAAGAGATTAGCTGCCCACACGGCCACACCATGACTTGAGGTTTAGGATTTAAATGTTGTTACTATTCTTTATGAGGCTATGAATATTCAACAATTGTTTGATACAACAACAACAAGTGTAAATCCCATTCAATGGGGGTACTCGGGTCAAGATATACGAAACCATACCCCTGTTTAAGAAAACAGAGAGGTTGTTTCCGAGATTGACCAATTGCTGCATTAAATTATTGTCTTCCAACAACTTCACCAAAAATAAGAAGTATTAGAAGGTTTTCATAACCATTTTGATATAATCCATAATCACCTAAAGTCGAAAGATGGAGATAATTCTTTCAATTTCATAGGCACTGGAGATAATTGTTTGATACATCGAGTGTAATAAACTATTTAGTTACTTATTAAAACCATATTAATATTGTCTCTGAAAAAAATCATATTAACATTAGCTTAAACTAAATAGTGAGACCTTTCTGATAAACTATAAAGAATTATAATGAATATCGGTGTCATGATTACATGAAAAGAAATGAATTAAACTGAATTGAACTTTGTTGATTTAAAAGGACTTTGTCCCACATTGATACATTGGCAAAGCCTTAAGATGTTTATAGCCTAAAGGGCCCTCCACCTATCACCAATTGGTTTTAAATTAGAACGTCTCTTGTGTTGTGGACATCTCTTGCCCAAATAAATACAATTATTAATAAATTTAAGTTTTCTAAATTTTTTTAGTAGAATTCATTTTAATTATGAAATTCAATTTTAAAAAGAGGCCTATATAAGTTAATATCACCTCATGATTAATAGTGATTCTAATTAAGAATATGTTCTTTCCTATATATATATATTTTTAAGTGGTAAGGAAACCCCAATTATGACCGTTGAACTCGAACTCAGACATCCTGGAAATTCGAGAGAGTACTTTGTGATCTCGGTTAGGTGCTCTTTCCTATACGGAGTTTATGTTTAGCCCATTTGTCAATATTTGGCTTTTCTTTTCAAGTTTTTAAATAATGTGTAAGGAATGATTTATTTTTTTATTTCATTTACACTGAATATAAGAGAGTTGGTATCAACTTTCCTCCAATTCTCCAAATACTCTTTGTGCAATGAGAACTATCTGGAATATAATTCTGGATTTCAATTCCGCTTATAACAAACTAGGCTCGTCAAAGAAACGTTCAGTTTAATGGAGGTCCAGTGCCTATAAAGTTGAAAGAATTATCTTCATCTTTCAGCTTAGGTGGTTATGGACTACAGTAAAATGGCAAAGAAAACCTTCTAGTACTTCTTATTTTTGGTGAAGTTATTAGAAGTCAATACTTCAATGTAACAACGGATCAATCTCGGAAACAACCTCTCTGTTTTCTTTAACAGGGGTATAGTTGCGTACATCCTAACTCCGGGGACCCCTATTGAATGGGTATTTACACTCAGTTGTTGTTGTTGTTTGTTTGTTTATCTAACGAAACTCAGTATATAAATAGAAATGATGTTTTTTTGTTGATGAAAAAATGGAAATGTTATTAGATACATAATACATTGCCTTGTACTTCTAGCTTCTAACCAATTAGTGCCCTACAAATTCTATTATAATTTTTCTTTTATAAAATTCTCATAGAAACAGAACTTCTCATTGCATCATCACATCAATAATCAATCTCAAACCAACCCAACAAAAAATTAAGCATTAAGCTGGTCGGTTTGAAGATAAGTAATTCTAATCATCAAACTAATTAACACAGCAAAACTTCTAAAATGTTAACCCCACAATGGGCCCTCACACACCACCACACACCAATCACTCAACGTTACTATCCCTCCCTTTATAAATCCCACCAATCCTTATCTCCAACACACAAACACTCTCACTAGCAAGCTCAACAAAAACAGAGCAAAACCCAACACAACAGCCAACACAACCTAAGGTTACAAACCCAGGAGAGATAATGGAGGGCAAGATTGAGGATGTTCATGTGGGAGCTAACAAGTTCCCAGAGAGGCAGCCCATTGGGACTGTGGCCCAAGACAGAGACTACAAGGAGCCACCACCAGCCCCACTGTTCGAGCCAGGAGAGCTAACCTCATGGTCCTTCTACAGGGCTGGCATTGCTGAGTTCATTGCCACCTTTTTGTTCCTTTACATTTCCATATTGACTGTCATGGGTGTTAACAGGGCTCCTTCTAAGTGTGCCTCTGTTGGTATTCAAGGCATTGCTTGGTCTTTTGGTGGCATGATCTTTGCTCTTGTTTATTGTACTGCTGGAATTTCAGGTCACTTTTCTGAACTAACCTCTTGTTTTTGTTTACCAGTATTAGTATATATATCTATAATTGTATGTCACTTGTTTTGTTGGGTTCTCTGGTATTTAACTTCTTGTTTGTAAGGTGGTTAACTAGAGCTGCTCAAATTGGCTAGGCTAACATGTTACTATTAGTGTATTAAGCTTAATCAAGAGGGGCTACGTGCAGAAGTTAGCTAAATTAGTTAATCCAGTCAAAATGTAAAATGGTTTTCGTTTCTTTTTTATTGTACAAAATTAGAAATAGGTGATGTTTATACTTTATAGGGCATGAGTCATTTTTATAGGACTATCGCAAATTTATCACCCAGACAAGATTTTGCTGAGTACTACCTTCTGTATGTGTGAATTGAAATTCTCAAAATCAGTACTATCTTGCTGATAATTATGTCAAATTTTGATCAAGAACTGCAAGAACAATAGTTTGTGTTTACAATTTTGTCAAATGAAATGTAACATGAAATACTGATTAGTGGAAATTGGATGATGAAATGGTGCAGGAGGTCACATTAACCCAGCAGTGACATTCGGACTGTTCTTGGCAAGGAAGTTGTCCTTGACAAGGGCAGTGTTCTACATAGTCATGCAATGTTTGGGTGCCATCTGTGGTGCTGGTGTGGTTAAGGGCTTCCAACCTGGCCCCTACCAGTTGTTGGGTGGTGGTGCCAACGCTGTTAACCACGGCTACACCAAGGGTGATGGCCTTGGTGCTGAGATTATCGGCACCTTTGTCCTCGTCTACACCGTTTTCTCAGCCACTGACGCCAAGCGTAGCGCCAGGGACTCGCACGTTCCTGTAAGTATATAAATCCAATGCTTTGCTTTGCAGGCTAAGGTTAATAGATGATGAACTGATCATGTTATTTGTTTGATTGAATTGTTATGACAGATTTTGGCACCATTGCCAATTGGGTTTGCTGTTTTCTTGGTTCACTTGGCCACCATTCCCGTCACTGGCACTGGTATTAACCCTGCTAGGAGTCTTGGTGCTGCTATCATCTACAACAGGTCCCATGCCTGGAATGATCACGTAAGTTCATTCTCTATTTCTATGCAAAGTACTTGTTTTATGTTCATGACTTGTCATCTATACTCCGTACATTTGTTTCGGTGTAAAATTGCTATAGTGATGTTTCTGGACCATTTTGTGCGATGCATCTGATAAGGTTGTTGATACTCGAGAAGTGATCAGTTAAATTATGAATTTGTTGTATTAGAAAACATGAGGTATTGGTTAGCTTGCCACCTAGTCCACAAAGATAAGATTTCATATAACTAATCTTAGCGATTGGAAACAATTTGTTAATTCTTGTACTCCTTATTTTAAGCAATGGAATATGTTCTAGCTGTCACTTATCAAGCATTGAACTTAAGCAATTTCACCAACTAATTTGGAATATCCTTCATATATAAGATAAGATAATGACTCTTTACTTGCTAATCTAGTGTTATTGAGACCATTTTTTATTCATTTGAATTGAGCTGGTTATCACTTTCTCATATCATTTCTGTTCTTTTGTTTCTTGATGCAGTGGATCTTCTGGGTTGGACCATTCATTGGGGCAGCTCTTGCAGCTCTATATCACCAAGTGGTGATTAGGGCAATCCCCTTCAAATCAAAGTCTTGATCTTCACGTTTATTTATCAACAATCCAACGGCCCGATTTAATCGAAGGGCCAAGGCTCTTGAAGATATGATGAAATGATCAAATTAATGTGTCATTTTCTTCTTCTTATTTCTGCTTCTTGTTTGTCTTTGTATTTATGCACTTGGCCACAAAAGATTCCCAAGGGTGATTGTCTGTTGTGCCCAATTTGTTGTGGGCTTTTTTCATTTGAGTGATTTGTGAACATGTATATTCTCTCTGGATTTATATTATGGCCTCCCTTTGAAAATATTTCCCTATCTATGTATTTTCTGTCGAACATTTACTTCCAAACTGATGAGTGTCCCCAGGATATGGCCAAAGCAGCTGGTTATTATTAGTTGTTTGGAATACCTAAATTCTTAGATGTCATGTTGTCTACCATGGAAAATGATCACTTGAGAATTTGGAAAAGATCAGGAGAAATTGTAGTTAAGTATGATGATTAGCATTTTTGCTTCATTTTCTAAGCCTAAACAGAACCAAATTTGCGAATTTGAATTCAAACTCTAATTATAAAAACTTCACTGCATTTCTAGTTACAAAAGCTCCTTCAAAATCCTTGAAATTAAATGAACATAGCTTATAGTATATTGAATTGAAACAAGTTTCGGGAAACGGGGTCCTAGTACTCCTTAGCTTGGTCTAATGGTCTCTTTTTATGCATGGCACAATTTCATCTTCACCGAAACATATATAAGGTGAATTGTAAAAATCTTAATTTTCAAGCTCTGAACTCCCTCTCCCATTATTTTTCAAAGTTTTCTGCCTCTCTAGACAACGAAAATAAGGTCTTGTAAAGAGTTAGCTTGTAGAAGAATGATAAATAGTCCTTCCTTTCTTTCGGTTTGAAATGAATGATGTTCAATTAACAGTTTCATTCCCTTTGAATTAGTAGGTCCAGGGCCTATAAGTTGAAAGATTTATATAAATCTTTCAACTTTAGGTGATTATGGACTATAGGAAAATAGATATGAAAACCTTCCAGCACTTCTTATTTTGGAGAAGTTGTTGGAAGTGAGTACTTCAATGCAGTAATGGATCAATCTCGGAAACAACCTCTCTGTTTTCTTAAATAGGGATATGATTGCGTACATCCCGACCCCGAGCACCCCATCTAATGGGACACACTCGATTGTTGTTGTAGTATTCCATTTGAATTGGTGAGTATCCATCACAATTGCAAAGTTGCAATGCGTTACTTGATTGCATTTTTGACTATAATTGAGAATAACACGCGTCCAATCCATTGCTCTCGAGTCTAGCTAGACTTTCGTTGGCTGTAACAAAGAAATTACTTGGCTTCTCTGTAAGCGCTTTCATTACTGCTGCCACCGACCACTGACCCACCGTGGCAATAGGCCCAATTATGAGTACGTAAACCATCATTTCTTTTGGTCTCGTGGAGCCCAAGCTTGTGGAATTTTTTTGGGTCCTTTCCAACTCTTGCGAGTAGAAACAGGTGGATCAAATAAATGGATTCTCATGTTCAACTCTCCAATTTTTTTGTTTCTCTTGAAGTCTTGATATATCCTAGTAATGATAAACTGATCATAACATTCAATTCATTATTAAACGATTGGTTAATTCCTACTAACCGAGACGATCGATCAGGAACTTTTCGGATCTCCAGGCCAGAACACTTGTACGATTACGCTATTTAGTTAGCTCTTGATCACTAGTTACAAACTTACAATTGAAGGAGCACGCAAAATTAATTTTGAATATTTGTTTCCTATTGTTTGGTTTTACAACTGCGAAATGCATATACAGATTCACAATTTTGATGGAAGTTAGGGGTAGAATTGGGTCATGTTTATTTGCGCTTTCAATTCGTACTCGTTATTCATTAAGATGGCCCTAAGCGGCTAAGCCTAACATATCATGTTTTGCTTGTACATTGCTTTCCCGCTGGGCTGCTAGACATGGATTTTATGTTTGAACCAAACTTCATTAACATCTCCGCATTCGCACAAAGACAAATACAACAACAATGAGCTTGAGATAACTTACAGATAACAAAGATTTGATAGAAAAGGTAGTAAACACAAACATACATCAAAGTTCAATTATTGCATCCCAGCATATTAAACCCAAATACAAAAAAGAAATTAAAAAAAAAGCCTGATGATCATCTACACCTTAGCTTGAAGCAGCTAGTAACCAACAAACCAAACAAACAGAACACCCCAAATTAAACCCTCACTACGATCAAGTCCTAGCGGGTAGCGGTAGCACCAGTTCCACTTTCACGGGCCTTACTCTCAATAGTCTGGCCTACATCCTTGGTCTTCTGCCCCGCATATGCAGCCACGTCAGCCATTCTCCTCTTGGCATAGTCCAATTCTTCTGGCACCTTAGGCACCACCAGGCGGAGATAGCCAGCAACTCTAGAGAGTGATGTCAAACCGGTGAGTCCGAAAGCCCCCGAGGAGAGAAACCCGGTGACGGCTAAGCCCAACAAGATAGCGGCAGGGACGATGACTGGGCTGAAGAGTATAAAGACTGGGGTAGCAACACATAGCCCAATAACCGACCCAAGTAGGGTCAGTCCCGCTAAGAAAAGAAGAGTCCCACTAAGCGGAACAAGAGTGATCAGGGCTACAATTTGGGAGGCTGATGGACCTCCAGTACTGGTGCGGCCCTTGTGGCCGGGGTGCTGTGGGTGCACTTGCAGCTGGTGGTGCGGGCGGTCTCCCCTGTCTCGCACGTCGGCCATGTTAGCAATATAGAGATTGAGGTTATATGATATGATATATTTGGTCTAGAGGATGAAAATGAAAGGATGATCTCGAGAAATTAAGATGATCAGAGTGAAGTAATCTAGCAAAGAGAGAGGGGAGGGTTTGTGTTTTAAGGGGGAGAGGAGAGTGCAACGTGGTACTACACGTGTTGAATATGGCGTTTGCATGGGGAACAAGTTTCACTTATCTCATGTTGGCTAGATGTATCTATTGCCACATTAGTGGACAGTGGTGCGTTTTCAGTTTTCACACATGCTAATTGTAACTCGGATGGTTATATGTTTGCTGCATGGTTACAACTGACAACAAAACCATATTGATGACTGATGAGCAAATATTAACTTGATTTTTGACTGCAACGGATATATAGAATCTGCAAGGTAACTATAGCTAAGTCTTCAAGTGACAAGCTAACTAGCTAAGCCTTCAATTAACGATTTTCACTGGTACAAATGTTTTATTGGTATATTTGGTGTTTAACGATTTTCCTTTGTAGGTACAAATGTTTTAATGGGCACATTGGCTTTTTTAAATAATTTTTGCTTCATTACAGGTACAAAGCGGTGCTCACAAAGGTACTAAGTGGGTCATTATGGAAACAGTCTCTCAATTTTTTCAAATCGGGGTAAGGCTGCGTACATCAGGCTGCCTCAGTACCCTATCTTGGATGGGATAACTGGGTTTGTTTTTGTTGTTTATATTGACATTAACTAGCTAGCTAAGGTCATCTATGTTGAGCCTCGAGCCTCTAGCTTATTTTTAGCATGAATAAATTAAGTTCAATTTAGTTTATGAATTTGAGTGTAATCGTACCTGATATTAATATATTCTAATAAATAAAATTATTAAACAAAAATTTCAATTTTATTCAAACGTCACTGTTTAATGTATGAGACTTGAGTAGATGATCTTTATTATGTAACAGATGGGTCATTTTTATGTAGTAGAAGGATTATTTTGTGTTGTCAAGGAATCATTATACCCGACTCCGTACTAGACTGGGTGGCAACACATAGCCCTATAACGAACCCAAGTGAGGTCAGGCCCGCTAAAAGAAACAAGAGTCCAACTAAGCGTCTAAGCGGAACTAGAGTGATCAGGGCTACATTTTGGGAAACTGATGGGCATGTAGTACTGGTGTGAGCCTTGTCTAAAAAATTAACTATAAAAAGTTTATTTAAAAAGTAATTTTTGTTATATTTTTCAAATTAAGGAATGAATAATAGTTAATGCTAAATGGTCGTAAAGTTATACTCCGTGTACCAAATATTTGATGATTTGAAAGTATACCTCTTGGTATATTGTATTTATTTCAAGTTGTTCAAAATAACCAATGATATTCATCATTAAAATTTAAATAACACATTGAAACTAGATAAGACCTGAGCTAAAATTGATATACACTTGTAAATAACATCAATATCTACACTAGTAAACCCTCTCTCCCCCTTCTCCATCTTCTCTAAAAAAAATAAAAACCCTAGCTTACAGTAGGGGTTGCCATTAGTGCTTTATACACTAATTGTAAGCCCCAAAAAGTTTTTAGTTAAATTTTTGTTTTTAGTTTAGTTTTTGTTGTAGTACGAAAAAAATAGTCTCTTTTATAGTAAGAGTTCATTCAGTTATTAGAGTTCTTGTTCTTAGAAAGTTCAATGATCATATGAATCTACAAAAAGTTCTGTTCATCAAGATGGCAAGATCAATATCAGAATCAAACAATTTTCAAAACTTTAGAAGGCGCTTGTATGAAAAGTGCTCAATTGAAGAGAACGATAAAAAGGATATAATTTAACAAGAGAGGGATAATAGCAATAAGGTTTTGTTATCGAATGTATTCTGCAATATTGATTTCATATCTTGTTGATGTCAATTTCAATTGTAGATGCCGTATGGCTATTTTTTTTAATGAAAACTCTCTTTTCCCTAAAAAAAAAAAAACCAATTTCGTTGTCAATTTAGTCGGATTTCATGCGAGATTGGTTTTGTGTGATGTTTATGCAAGTGATATTATTTTAGTTTGTAGGTCAGAGTTTCTTTCTTTCATGATGGAGTTTTTATTTGTGATCTGATATTGGTGGGATTGAAGGAAACCCGACAGAGTTGAAGAGGCCATTAAAGAGTGAGCATCAAGTAAGGCCTACAACGAGCCTAAGGAGAATGTAGTATGCAGTAAGATTCTTGTGAAGATTGTAGGTGACTTCCACTTGCATCCCTGAGAGACTTCTAGTAATTGCAACTATTTATGTTGGACTAACAACAACGATGATGACGACATGTAATCCATATATAATGGGGTGCTCATCACAGGTTGGATTGTTTCATGCATTATGCATTGAATTTTATAGACTTCCCGTAACTTCACTAAAAATAAGAAGTAGTGGAATTAGCCATTTTGCTATAGTATATAATCAACTAAAACAAAATGGTTAAGAAAACCTTCCAACAATAATTCCCTACACCACCGTTGTTATATAATAATAATATAATGTATCTCATCATTTATTTGCTCACACCAATAAATGGTGATACATCCCTACTCGTCAACTACATTCAATTCACTACAATGATAGTTTTGGGACAGCGCAATAGGCAACTTCTCAAGTCTCAACTAGTGATATATAAAGAATTATAAATAAACGAATATCAATGTCACAAGTTCTAACAGTAAAAAAAAAAGAGCTCAAGAGAACAAAATTTAAGCTAACTTAATATAACTGAAATTTAATGTAAAATGCAAATGTAAAATGTCTGTCACAACTCACATAGCACTACATCTTTCTAGTGAGCAACGTCGTTATAAAACAACGCTTTAGTGGTCTCTTACGCGAATCTTTTTGAATGACTTGCAGGAGCTCATTATATAGCATGTCCCATATATTTCCTCCAAAATGACTTGAAAACAAAGACTCTGAAATGGCCCTTAATGCCTTTGCTAATTGTTGAGCTTCTCCACTGACTTGAGTATGAACAGTTTCAATTTGCTTAATCTCAAACGATCCTTCGCTTTGTATAACATCCTGGATTTCATCCTCGGTGGGACAGTAGCATGGAAATTCGAATTTGTCTACCTCTTCTTCCTTGATCAATTCCTGGAAGTAGGAAAGTGACTGTTGAGTATGATTATCCTGACAACTGACAAGATCAGAGGTACAAGTGTGCAAGGCCAAAACTAGAAGAATGGATCAGTTATACACTACTTATACTCCATTACTCCTAGTAAACTTTCGCGTTTGTTTTCCTTTTTGCTTGTTAATTGTTACTTCTACTATGGATGTACTCATGCATGAGTCATGACTCATGAGCTTTCTTGTTCTCTTATTCGAAGTGATTCTTTAACATATATAGTACAAAATTATGTTGTCAATATATACAACAACTACATTGCGTTAATAAGAAAAGAATGAACTATAATCTAGAGAGTATATTTATTTAGAGACGATTGATTTAAAAGACACGAGGCGACCCCAAATCTAACTGAGCATCGTTTCTTGGAATGGGTAGTATACTAGTATCTCATACTCATACAGTACATGGCGATGATGAGTGTCATGAGTCTACTGAATTCTTCAGACAACTTAGTTATTGTTAATAAAAAGAAAAAAATCAAGGATACAAGAGGCAAGCTAGGTATAAGAACGATACCTGAGTAACTAGACTAGCAATGGCTTGATCAAGAAAATCAAGTGTCACTGGTAATTTAAGATCCTTGGACGGCCTACCTGGAACGGTGATGAGCACGTGTCCATTAGGCATTACCTCATCAGATCGGCAACGGAGGAACAAGGTCCAGTCTCGTTGGAATTGAGCAAGGTACGCTTTGGCCACCGCTGGAGGGCTTCTGTTGGACAAAGTGATGCAACCCTTGTTCATCGGTACACCTTTATTGTCGTAGAGGTCGGGTGGTACCTGTATATCGTATATGACATGATCAAGATATGTTATTTTTATACTAGTGACTAGTATGTTACTTCTGTAAGGTTAATTACACAAACCTGAGAGAGCCAATGCAGAGAGCAGTTTGAATGAACAAAATGTAGACTGTTCCGAGGGAATAATCGGCCATAGTAGGATCCTGGAACCCCCATAAAGTAGCAACCAGGTGTACCATTTTTTGTCTTAGGTAATTCCATATGCATCAAATCTTTGAACAACAAATCAAAATCATTTGATGGAAGATCATTCATGTATAACTGAATCTCTGGCCTTTCATCATCCCCCCAGTTCATTTCTTGGCATATTGTTTGCACATTTTCGGTCAGCCTTGACAAAAAGGCCAATGGGACAGGTCCTACTCCACAGCCCAAATCTGTTACTGTGAGAACTTCGCATGGCCTTACTGTGTTGCTTGAGAGTAGACATCTTATTGCACTCTCTACTATGGGCTTGGTCAATGAAGCTATATCTTGCTGTACTCAGTCCGCAGTCAATAGAAGAAAAAAACAGAACAATTTAGATTGATCATATATATTGGCATATTCTTTTTCAGATATTGAGAGGTTGAGCTAACATAAACTTGACTGGAAGTATTAAAATTGGATTGACTACATTATTGAAGTTTTGAAATGGTCATGTTATTGAAAGAATAGTAACAATATAAATATGGTCATGATTTACTCAAACCTGTAACAACCTAGCTAACAATAATACGCTAACGATACTAATTCATTACTCGTAATTTGCAAGTTCGATGTAGGTGAAAGAATGATCAGAAATATAGAGGTAAACATCTAAACGAGGATATGGAGAACATACCTGGATTGTAGAGTTTTGAGCATAGCTAAACTCACCATCCCCTTCTTTCATGTGGAGAAGTTCCTTTAGCTCCATAGTATAAGTTATTATCCACACATGAACAAAACAACAATAATATGCTCCAACTATGTATGTTTTCTCTTTGCCCCTTACACCTTCTGCATGCATGCCCTTGGGATCTAGCAGTCTCTTCCAAAATGTTACTTTTGGTCAGCCTAAATGCCTAATACATTTTGCATCTACAGGATTTATGTTAAAGTTCCATCTTTGTTCGAATTCTAACTTCCAAGTCATGTTCTATTGACCTATTCAGCAGTCAAAAATTCAAAATTGTCGACTGGGTTGGTGACTAACCAGAGTATAATTGATTATTGTAAACTAATAGTCTAGAACTGCCGAAATTGATTGGGTTAGACGCGATTAAGCCTCCAACAACTGTTAGGCCTGGATTTCCAGAAATGAATTAGGGGATATTATCAAGGGAAGAATCATAACTGCGGAATTGATTACTGGTGGAATATTTTCTTTGGTTTGGTTGCGTGGAGATGATTGAAGGAGGCGTCAGTGTGATGTTGACATGTTGTGAGATCGAAGAGATAAGGGTGCCGCTAACGAGTCGAGTTGCACTCAAGTTAGGCCTAGGTCATTTTGCTGTCGTTAGATTTTTTCGAGTTCGACTTAGATAAGTCTCTAGTTTTTTTCGAACTCCATGATTATTGTTAAAAGTTGTCAACACTCAAATAATGATTTTGAAATGGATATGTGACTCTAAAATGACTAAATTAGTTTAGTGTTTGCACCACATGACCACATGGCACATATATTTGGCACATTGTGACACTAACGGAGCCAAGGTATTTTATCAACTTGGTACAAATTAATCTCCAAAAGATGTTTTTAGCATCTTAATGTTGAAATCGAATTTGACTCTAAAAGTATATGATCGAACAAAGATAATTAAATTTGTTTTTTGAATATTTTGGCTAGGTGTTGCGTGATGATTTAAGGGTTCCATATCCCACCAAACGAACCTAAGACTTGAGGGAGCCAATGGAGGGTGTAAATTAGCGTGAATAAGATGCAAGAACAGGCCTGCCATGGTAAATTGGTAGAATCGCATCAAATTCTTCTCGGAGGGTCTCAAACTCAACAAATCTAAGAAGGCCAAGTAGTAAGCATATTAGAAGGAAGGTCTTTGCAAATAAACCAGGGGATCGGACTAGACCAGCATCCTTCCACATTCAATTCCTTGAAGTTTCGGTCTGCAATTAGCCTTGGGCACGGGCTACCGCCGCATCATGGTTGAGACTTTGGATTAATCACCAAGTTCAAGAAGAAAATTGTTCCCCGGTCACCTTTTTATCTTTGTTCAAGAAGACATTTTTACTCTCTTGCCAAAAAAAAAAATTCCTTCATATTCCCACTTCTGTAGACAATGTAATAAAGTAGCTCATCGTTCAGCTAAGTTACAACCTTATGACTTTAAAAATGACTTCTAGATTGAGTACTTGCCATTTGAAATTGAAGATCTGGCGATCTACCCCTGTAATGAATTTGCTTCATGTAATGAAATGAACAGATATCACACCATCTTGGGCGGTCTCAAAATAGTGAAATACAAATAAAAAAACTCTTGCACAATTGCACTTGCTTATAACACTTTCTTCATTGGATGTATGTTACTTCCCGAGATGGGACCCCAAGTGTTTCACTCATTCCTTACCTTTTTTAAAAAAAAAAAAAACTTTCTTCATTGGATACCAAGGGTATAGGAACTGGGCCTAACCTTAACCCAAAAAAGAAAATTAGAGCCTTTTGTTGCACGGGCTCTAAAACACTGCTTCAGCAGTATAGCTACATACACGCCTACACCATTTCATAAAGAATTCCTATTATTCCTACAACCTCCGTGTCATATTATTCTTCCTCTTTGCAAATAGACAACATTTAATAAAGTGGACCATGTTAATATAAATGACAATAACACCCTTGCATGTACATTTAATAAAGTGGGAAAGGTAAGAGAAAGGGGTAGTAATTAGGACGAATACCCAGGGGCAAAAATGTCAATTTACCAAAAAAAACTTACCAAATAAAGAAAGGAGAAGAACAACATGATATAGCCCAAAATGAAAAGAGGAAAAATAACATGACACGGAGGTTGTATTTCATAAAGACTAAATTGTGGCTTGATGAGGATAACTAAGCTGACACGCCGGAGTTGGTTGGTGGCACAACAGGGTGGGGCCTTTTGAATTGAACTGAACTAAACTGAACTTTTTACTAAATTGTTTTGATACACAAATCTTTACAATGCTATAAAAAAAATACAAATGGATAACGATGTCACAGCTCCTCAACCTCCTCATGATTCAAAAAAAAGAGATGAAATTAATTGAACTGAATTAAGTTAATGTTTTTAGAAGTTGGGGAGATCATGCCCATATATAGATACGTACTCCTCCTCCGTCCATACTAAGCTAGTGTTATATCATTATATGGCATGTTGGAAGATTTAATGAAGAAAGTGTTATAAGAAAGTGCAATTGTGCAAGATAATACAATTTCAATTCTTAAAATTAACAACTCGATTCTCGCTAACCTCATTCCATTCCTTTTCAAAAAACCTCAATTACACATCTTGTTATCGTAGTGGGACTTTAGTGTCCCAGAATGCTGTATCATTTTGTGTCCCACTTCAATCTGGACCATTCGTGATTTATTAACACATTTAAATTAAAATATAATAACAAATCACGAACGGTCGAGATTAAATGAAACACGAGATGGTAAAGCATTTTGGGACACCAAAGCTGATTTGCTATTACCGGATGTTTGTTCTTTAAATCGGGGTCCCCCAAAATAGAGGATCCCCACTAATATGACCTTCTTTGTGCCCCCACTAACATCTTGCTTGTATTTCCTGGTTCATCCAAGAAAGGAAAGAAAAACGTTCTTGTATTTGCTGGACTTCCGTGATTGGAATTCGATCCCAATTTTCCATCATTTCCGGTTCTTCTTTCCGATCCTTCCATTCTTACACCACTACGCGCTGTTTGTTGCTGTTATTTCTCCTTTACATTTTTTCTTTTTAGGCCACATTAGCTCTCTAATTAGCTTTAGGTCTTGCATGATGCGACAAACTTAGTGGCGACAACATAGAACCGGACGGAATTTGAGGACCGGCCTTGATTTCACGCATGCTCCTTAAATCTATAACCATTTTTTCTTTTTCGTTTATATGATTTTCATGACTTATCTTTCATATTCTTTACCCAAATAATAATTCGAGTACCAAAAGAACAATGTATATTTTCCATTTTTCCACTCTTTCGGATCTTACCACTTGTAGGCTTGTAGCGTATAGGTGGATTAAAGAGATGTTTTGCAGGTTCTAACTTCTAAACATGGATGTACAAGCAGTGAAGGACAGAAAGAAACGACACATTGGCACTTTAACCCATTTTTTTCGTCAAATTTGTACATGTACTGTACCAAAGTAATTGTTTTATGCATTTGCTATCTATTGTCTTAGGATATGTTTAAATGTTTATATATATGCAGTGTGCTACTTACTGATTTACCATAATTTCGTTGATAAAAAAGTTTTATTTAGTTGTCTTTTGAAACATAATTAATATTCCATGATTTTTCCGTTTTTGAACTTAATTAAGCAACTCGAGTGAAATAAATAATTACGTAAGTAATCATTTTTGCGCCGAAGGACGAATAGATTAGTTCTTTTCCCATATCATTATATGAACACTAATTAGTTTGGGAATCCAAATACTACTGATTTCAGTTTTGTCTTTAATCTCATCTTCAAAGTTTTTTTTTTATAATTGGGGATGAGAGATTTTCATTAATAGAATAGCCATACGGCATTTACATCGGAAAACACCCTATAACATACTAAATCAACTATACTAATACAAAATTTATCAACAAAACAATCAATTAAAATACTCAAGCGCGACTCCTTGGTGACTTCGATACATACCTCGGTATCTTTTGTGGAAGTAGAGATCTTCATCGCTAATATTATTATAATCAACCTTCTTTCGATCTTCATACTGCAAGTTAAATCTTGTATGCACGGTTTTCCTAAACTAATACTACTAATCGTACTATAGGCGAAATAAGATTCCACTTAGGGAAATGTAAAACTCCACAAAAGGGAGAATAATTTATTTAAACAATGAAAGAAACACCGAAAAACTATAAAGATATTGTAGGAAAGACAAGATTACAGGCCGGGAATGACCTAAACCGGCCTTCCCGGCCTGAAGAAAGGTATATTTGAATTAGGGTTTATGGGCAAAGGTAGGGGAGGAGAGGAGAAGAAGAGAAGAGGGGCGGCTAATGTCTCAACTAAATCATGGTTTTTTCATCTTCAAAGTTGGAGATAATTAATTGGTGAAAATTACAGCTTATCAATTTTTTTTTTTAATGGAAACAACTGAGTATATTTCTATTGTTTGAGAACTGAACTTCACTAGTTCTAATCTGGAAGTTGAAGACCTGAGTTATCCGGTAAATATTTCTTTCGTGGCTCTAGTATATTGCTCAAAGAAATTGCGCTGTTCATGAAGAGCCGTTATGTTTTAAGGATGCATGAAAGAAAGGAATGTAAAATACGATAATTTACATTTCTCTTTAAAGATTTGAAACTATAAGTAGGAGTCTCGAAGTGGAACATTTGTACGTACATGGAACAAATCAAATGTGGAGTAGCCGCCGAGCATAAAAAGCCAGCAGACCGCCTAGGAGTTGGAAGAGAAAGGGATACTGGTCGTGCCAAGTGCAATGTGACAAAATCATGCCAACATCCCCACTTATAGAAGTGATGCCAAGTTGCCAACAACACAATCTTCGGGAGTTGTATGTAATTGTATCGTTGCACGAACTGCGAATTGACCACGCGCGCGCAAATCTACGATCCTGATTCATGGGATATTGGCTGGGCAATTATTTGTGTTTTCATCATTTTTAATTAGATCTTTCGATCAGTAAATAAATTGCTTCCAAAGTTTAGTTTCATCTGTGTTTTGATTTTGCATATTTTGATTTGCACCCAGCTACCAATGCACCGTGTCATTGTTCATCTTAGTTTTCAAGGATGAACTTTGTGGTGCTCTTCTTACTTCCAATATTCATTTGAATGATCTGTTGGGGTTTGAGATAGACTTGCTATTGGTAGGCTATTGTATTGCAGACATTACAAGTGTATTGTGTCTTAGTGACTTTACTGACTTAGTGTGTCATGCCCATGTTGGGGTATATATTTACACCTAAGTCATCATTGAAATGAGCTTTGTAATAAAAATACGTTAAGGTTAATGAGTAGAAAATCAAGTCATGAAACGTTCAATCATACGGGCCTAAATAACAAGTTAAACACCATACATAATTACATATATATGCATTTCGTTAAGAGGAAAGCATCAAATTGTGAAACAAGTATGGGAAAGCTGACGATACACAAAAGGACAAGCCCTTAAGAACAAGGGATTGAATCACAAACATGCTTTTTGTATTACTCCCTTTCTATAGTGGTGGCCTCATATTACAAGTGATTCAAAAAAGTGTTGGCTCTTCCCAAGTATATAATTAACAACCAAATTAAAGGCCACGAAGCGTGCATATGATCAAAATGGATCAATGGGAATATGGATTTGCCTCAAGACAGGAGCCACATGTGATTTAAAAATGCCGTGTTCTGAGTTTTGATCGATTAATTAATGAACAACACTGCTTCCCTTTTGGTTGTTCATGAATTTTTACCTCTATTCCGATTCTTTTTATATTTACTGCTTCCGTTGTGGTAGCTCATGAGTTCTCTTTCAAAATCTTGGTTTGGTGGCTCAATTGTCTTCTCTTTTGTGTTCCCACATCCTTAAAAGAAGATATGATCCCTACAATTTTTGACTATGAAACACCCCTTGCCTTGCCCTTCTCTTCTAGTCTGTCTGTTGCACTGACAGTCAACCCGATCCAGGGAGTGAATCGGATCATGAGATCACAACCGTCCAAATGAGATCAGACACTAATAATTTTGACTTTTCACACTGCTTGCTTAAAAATACCCATGTAAATATTTAAGCATATAACCCTCTTGGACCCTTTTTGAGAAATGGGTAGTGCTTAAGAGTCATTACCTTGCAGGCTTGCAGCCGTATCAAGCTTATCTGAGATTTGACAAGTTTTACTTACATGTTTCTGTCCATGCAGGCTTAATTAAACTGTTGTGAATGAATGCTTCATTCAGCTCCCTAACTAGATAAATCTTTTAGAGTAAATTGTACAAAAATACCAAAAGTGTCTCTAATTTTACAAAACTCCCTTATAAAGCACTTTCGTTAAAAAAATACCTTAAAAGTTCAGTTACTTATTAAAATACTACATTTGACCGAAAGATTTTTTTTTTTACCAAACTACCCTCATGTGCCGTTAACAAGATCTTCACACCCTTTTCTATTCATTTTTCTTTTTATTTTCCCCATTCCTTCTTCCCTCATTTCTTTTCCCTCCCCCAATTTTATTTTCCCCAATTAATCCCCATTTAACCCTAATTTCACCTTTTCTAATCATTGCTCTCTTCTCCCACTTATATCAGTAGCAAAATCAACAACTTAGCAGCAGCATCAACAACGCATCCCAAGTGTAATTGTAGTTATATCCCTTCTCCATTCGACACTTTGTTCTCCCACTCTCCCCCCTCCAAAAAATATTAAATGGTTTCTTATTATAGAGGAATGATTCCCAGTTTACAGCTATTTTTTTTTGTCCAAGGTCCATATTAAGAAGGATGAATTGAAGAGTTCAATTCTTAAGTTTCTTGTGCAAATTGTTTTGTGTATGAGCTCGTAATTGTTATTGTATTAGTTGGGTAAAAGGTAGTGTATGAGTAATGAGCTTATACTTAATGGCATCCTTCCTTTGATTGATGTAAGTGAAAAAACATTTGATCAAAATTAGAATTAAAGAATTTTATGGTGAGAGAAAGCGGGAGAAGGAAATGAAATTAGAGAGACAAAGGGAGGTGGGAAATAAGTAAAAATGACTGAAAAACAGGTGGGAAAGCCTGCTATCTCAAACGAGGGTATTTTGGTCAAAAAAATTTGAATTTCGGTCAAATGTAGTATTGTAATAACTAACTAAACTTTTAAGGTATTTTTTTCAAGAAAATGCGATATAAGGGAGTTTTGTAAAATTAGAGGTACACTTTTGGTATTTTTGTACAATTTTCTCAATCTTTTAACTCACTTTCGGAACCATATGATGAAATTGATGTTAAAATCCAAATCTTGCATTTCAGATGGAATTGCAAGGGAGAAAAATGTTATTTTTATTACTACATACTAGGCACTTTTATCAGGACTTAATCAATTTTCTATTTTAAGGTTATATAGGAGATAATAGAGATTAGAAAATAGCATCATTAAAATCTAGCTATCTTGAGAAATAACCAATTCTTATATGGTAAATCTAGATGTATCAACTATGTACTTCCAGTTGCATAGAGCAACATACACCCCATATAAAACAAAAATCAAATCAAAGAAAAAAATAGGTCAAAAATCATAGATAAACTTTCTATCTCCTCACTAATCCATCCCATTCTCTCTCTATCATAACAACTACCTTCCCCAGACACCACCGCAGCTTCCAACCGTCGTGCCATTACCACCACCCTTCATCGACGTCGCCTCATCAACGTATCTAACCACCGCGCAATTTGTGAGCCATAGAGGTTAATATCGTGACCTCCTAGGTTAATTTTGTGACCATCTGTGCGTCTAATGTGACCTTTTAAGCGTAATATTTGACCCTCTCGAGTAATGTGACCTCGCAATTTGTTACCCCTTTATTTAATTTGTGACCCCCCGAGTATAATTTTTGACCACAATTTGTGGCTTTTCCGTTAGGAGAAAGAGTGTGTGAGATCATAGGATTTTGTGTGTGGAGTGAGAGAGTAAAACGAGGAGTTTGTGGAGAGAGATTGAAATCGGGGTTTGTTTGTGAGGAGAGAGAATGAAATGAGGATTATGTTTTGCGAAGGGGAAATGGGGTGACGGTTAGACGAAGGAAAATGATGGGGGAGGAGAGAGAAAGGGATGAGAGATCATGTTTTCTAAAAGTTGTTTTTTTTCTTGTGTATATTAATTAATCTATACAATCGGGAGTATAGTAGAGTCTTTGGAAATAACCTAATAATGTATTTAGTGTAAATAAGGAGTTTCCCCCATGTTATTATGGTATCAAGAACAAGTTCATTTTTGTGACCTAAAATGCACTTTTGCTAGGCCGATGGTGCACATGACATTGCGGCCGCCACCGGGCCACCCATGAAATTAAAAAAACTAACCTAATTTTTTTTCAAGGCCACTCATGCCACACCAAGGTGTCTTCCACTCACGTCGCAATTAAACTTTACTTCAGCTACTCAAGCCGTCCCACCACAGCCATCGGCTCATATCTCGGCAACTCACGCCGACCTCATCTTTGAACCAGTGGTCATTGCCGCCCTTGAACTAACGACTTCATGTCGTCCTTGACCATTGGCTTCATATCTGAATTTGTATCATACGATAATGTTCTTTAAGGGTGTGTTTTTTTCGTCTGTAACGGCCTAAACGAAATTGAATTGAACCGGAGAAAATTAAACTGAATTGTAAAAAACCTAGAAAAAATTGAATACAATTAAAATTATAACTACAACTAACTGAATTGAACTGAAACACACTGAACCAAATTGTAACACGCACCACTAATGAACAATAATTCATATCCTAATTCTCTGAAAGTGAATATATAGTTATCAGGATACTAAAAAGAGCACAATTTATATAAGAAAGTAAATTCATTGCTTCAATGTTTCTAACAATTTTTTATACATGCATTAAAATATGTGTGAACTCGTTCCACATGTAAGGCTTAGTACTAATGACAGAAAAAGGTTGATTAATGACCCCTGAATGACTATTAATGATCCCGTCTCATGTATAAAACGGGTTCACCATATTTTTGTGGTTTTTATATAAGAATGAAAGGTTTATTCATAGAATTTGAGTAGTAATCACTATACTAGAATATCCTTGAATAATTTTTAAAATACGAAAAGTATAATCAACGTGAAAGAAAATGGAAAGATTAACCTTTCGACAAGCAGCATAACACAACGTTCGCCCATGCATGCAATCGCTTTTTTGACTCTAGCCAAGACAAAGCACGCAGGAAAACAAGAGGATATGCTACGTGCCTATGCAATGTATCAAACTATCAATTTATGTAACCTAAAGTGAGCAACCTACTGTATTATATTATGCCTCTAATCAAAAACTAAATTAATACTGTAATGCCAATTTGGAGGAACTTACCTCTTTGTCTGCTCGCAGACCAAAACGTTGAACACCGTCAACTCGCTTTTCTGCGTGTCGCCGAACGCACTTCACTTAATCCCTCCTACTATCCCACTCTCTCTCTCTCTTTGCGTCCATATAGACACAAAAAACCAAGTCATGTATATCAAATCCCCAAATTAAAGCCACTCGGTCTTATGTCTTCCCTAAAATCAAAGCAGACTGATGATACTGTCCTGTGAATGTGATCCCTAGTTATAATCATTAACAAAGTCCTACACTCCTGTCACTCTTTTTCTGAAACATATGTTAGGATTACTTTTTGTCCAACGACATGAGAAGTTTCCCAATCGTAAAATTGAAATCGACTACTATAGCTTGGCTTGTTTCTTCAGTTAGTAGGCTTTATAAATATACTGACATATGCTAAAAAAGGCATGTACTTCATTAACCCTTGCGTAAAAAAAAAAAAGACCAAACGTATACATCAGTAATATTGGAGACCATACGTGTGAAATTTATCTCCCATCCCAAACACGTACAACAGGATGTACTCTACATGAACAAATCATCAACATTCAGTAAAATGTAGTAGTAACACTAGTAAGTGATCAATACGTACAGAGGGCAACTTCTACTAATTTTGAGTAAATTAAGTTGATTGTGTGCATATCGATGTATTTATGCAAAAGATATAGATAGTAAAATAAAACAATGATCATGTTTTTATGTATTCATTTGTACGTTTTCAACTATATATACACTTTAATTTGTTTCACATAAACCCCTTGTAGAGGTTTATCATCATTTGCTACATATTTACATAACTCACCCATAAGTCGGCCATAAACCACTTTTCTACGATCTTTCGAGGAGTGGAGATCTTCTCCAGTGCACTTGAGCACTGGGGAAGATCTCCAACGTTGGGTGTCATAGGGATATCAAGGGGGGGTGGGGGCATGGGCCTTTTGCAGCCATAGATCCCATTACTGGAAATTCCAGTACCGGAGAAGATCTTGGCTCTCTTTCGAGTGACAAAAACGAATTTTTACTTCTATGCTGCCTCATATCTTTTTTGGAATAGCTCTTTAATGAGGGGGATTTTACTGATTTGGAGTGATATTTTCCATTTGAAAATTTTGTTAGGTGGACAATAAAATATGAAGGAAAGTTTCTCTCCTAAAAAAAATTTATGATGAAGGAGTACTACATATTTGGTTTTATTGGGTGGAGCACCTAACTGAGATGATAAAGTGCTCCTCGAATTTTCGAGTTCGAGTCCCACCACCCACAATATGTGGGGTTCCTTGATTTCCACTTTAAAATAATAATATATAAATCTGGTTCTAAATTTATTAATAAAAGAAAAATGGGTGACCAAAGGGCGCTATATATCTGGTTCTAAAGCTTCATAAAACCCCAAAGTTAAAAAAATCCAAAAACCTCTCCCTCCCTTCTCTCTCCTCTCTAAAAAAATCCCTGCCCTCTAGTAGGAGCTACCATTAGTGCTTCATACACTAGTGGTAAGCCTTCAAAAGTTCAAATTCCTAATAGTTTTTAGTTTAGCTTTTATTTCTAGTTTAGTATTTGTTGTAGTACGAATAAAATTATTAGTCTCTTCTTTGTAAGAGTTTATCAAGTTATGAGAGTTGTTGTTCTTATAAAGTTCAATGATCATATGGATTTACAAAGAGTTGTGTTCATTAAGATGGCGAGATGAAACAAACATTCTTCAAAACTTTAGAATGCGCTTTTGTGAAAATGTTGCTCAACTGAAGACATCGATAAAAAGGAAGTCGTTTAACAAGAGAGGGATGATAGCAATTAAGTTTTATTATCGGATGTATTCTGCAATTGTAGATGCCGTATGACTATTATTTAATGAAAACTCCTTTTTTTCTTAAGATAAATGTATTTCTGGTTCTAAATTTATTAATAAAAGAGCTTGATTTATTAAACAAGTGAATTGTAGGAGTCTAATACGTACGAGAGACAATATACTGGCTGCATTGACATAAAGGCGACTTGATTGCACTATAAAAGCATCACCAACGTAACCTTAGTCTATCAAATGTCTGATCCCCGTCCCCCTTTCTAATCCACTTCAGATAGAGCTTCCCTGACCCAAGTTGGAAGAAAGCTGAGTATATATATAATTAACATACACAAGAAAATTTCCCTTTCCTTGCCTTACCTTGCCATTGCACAGTAATTCCTCAGTTTACATACGTAACATATATATATATGGAAGAAGGAATGTCAGGGTTTTATATCCAAGCAAGGAGGGGCAGCTCTTACAACAGCAGCATAGCCCCCACCGGAACCAAATGTGGTCGTTGGAACCCAACCGCGGAGCAGGTAAAGGTACTAACGGACCTCTTCCGGTCCGGTCTCCGAACCCCTAGCACAGACCAGATCCAAAAGATATCATCCCAGTTGAGCTTCTACGGTAAGATTGAGAGTAAGAATGTCTTTTACTGGTTTCAAAACCATAAAGCTAGAGAGAGGCAGAAAAGACGACGTGTATCTAAGGATGATGTTGCTACTAATTGCTTTCAGATTGATGATCACCCTCATAAAGTTGTTCCTCCTCCTAAGTGTAAGTTTTCATACATATATGCTCATGTGCTATCTTCTTCGAAAATAAACAACATTTTAGCTAAGTTTTGCTCGATCGTTCAAGCAGGTTCCACTACAAAATCATAAGTTATAAAACGTACTGATCGATATATGATACAAAAGTATGCAAACATATATTAATAAATATGATTGCTGTTAAATTGATTATATGTTAAACTCTAAAGGATGGTCGGGTTTTAGAATTAAAACCCTATAGTGCTACATACACACATTAGGTGTAACGTTGAAATCCCCTTATATACTCCATAGAAGTTTAAAGTGGATAAAATGGTGCTAAAACAAGTGAATAAAGAGTATATATCAGTCATATCGTAGCTTAGCAACTTACGTACGTATGATTGGAGATAGGTTTATATATATGATGATTCCGGTTTACTTATTTTCTTACTTCCGTTTTGCAATATATTGACGCAGATTTTGGAGAAATAAATCAAGTTCAATATGAGCCCGAGAGAGCGATAGAAACGCTTCAACTTTTCCCAATCAATTCATATCTCCATGAACCGGACTCAGAGAAGCTGAGGGTGCTCTCAAACGAATGCAAGGAGAACAATGCACCATTTACATACACAATCGGGAGGGATTTTGATCAATCCCCACTAGATTTACGCTTAAGTTTCTTTTAATTAGTCTTTAGATGGAATATTTTTAGATGATATTAGCTGCTACATCTTAACTTGCTAGCTGTTGGGGAAGGAGGTTAGTGAAAAATATAGAAATATAGACTTGTTTCTTAGAGGGTTAAAGAAATCAGCGCCTCTTTGGACTTTCAGCTGTTGTTTATTGATTAGCCATATTGTGATTAGTGCAATGTACATGCATGGCTATGGAAAATTGCGAGAACACTTGACATTCTGTGATTCTATCCTTTCTTAGATCAAATATAAGATACTACTATGCGACTTTATTCATCATTCTCTGTGTTCAATTTGTTTTATTGTTTAGCCCATGCATGACCATGGTTTTCGATCGCGCCTGGCAGGGTTGGGAATGCAGATTTGCTCTCTCCAAGAAGAGATGTCTGTCTGCTCTCCATTTGAGTACTTAGATGCCATCATGCCAATGAATTTATCAAGTCCAAGATCGAGGGTTTGTTTATTTGGACTTTGAATTCCTTGTACGCAAGGCTCTTTTTCTCCACATCGATTTAATTAAACTGAATAGACTGACACTAAATTGACTAATCTGTGTCAAGATTAATATTTAACTTAACCCTACAAGAAAATTAGTAGTTAAGTTTTATCTCTTACCAAAATTTCTACACGGCAAATCAAAACTATACTTCCCCCCTTATCAGTACTGTCTTCAAGATTAGAAAAATTTAGTTAAACTCCTTTCATAAATGAGACCGCCGGCGTCACTAATGACTAACGGGGCATCACTAATGACCACACACCGGTCATGAGCTAACTTTTTATGTCATTAATATAATCCAGTCTCATATATGAAACGCGTACAAGCAAGTTTTTGTGTTTAAAAATAGGACTGGACCAGATGGTTAAACCTGAAATTGGCAGCTTACTCTGCTAGATTAGTTCGACTTTAAAACCATTTTGTTAAAAAAATATTCAGTCCAAACAAAATGATTGTCGACAGATTAGACTGGTGGTTTTTGTTTGAAACGATATCTCAAATTTCAATAGTTTTAATACTTCAAAATTGTGGTTTTTACCGGTTTTTGTATTAGCCAAACTACTAGCACATAGCTCGTCCAGATGCCCGGTATAATTAATGAATTAGATTTAAGGTATAATTTTTTTTTTTTGATTTTGTATTTGTATCTATCAAGATTTTTGTAATTAGAACATAGCTCGTCCCGATGGCCTGGGTCACTAATAACTACCCGATGGCTCATTGTCTCATTGATATCAAATCTCATACATAAAGCAAATTTTTATTACTTTATTGAGTGATAAAAATTAACTTTCTTCAGCAGGCAGCAAAATTGTGTAAATGACTAAATTCAATTTGGTTTTTATTATATTTTTTTTTTAAAAAAGGTAAGAAATGGGGATAGTAGAAGGGCCTCCTCTCGAGGCACACTCCCAATCTATCATTGTAAAGAATACTATCTAACTCTCTCGACCGAGAGGTCTCCAAAACAATCGTTGATTTACAAACATGACCATAGTTGGCCATCCAACTTGCCGCTTTATTTCTTTCCCTATAAATATGAACAAAAGTCGCTACTTCCAAACAAGCCACAAAATGGTTGGTGTCTTCAATTATACTTCTGATACACCAAGAAGCTATAATTCAGTTTTTATTCAGCAAGTCTTTGGTACACTGGGTGCATATACATATATGACTAATTAAAAAGGGATTGCTTAATGCCTTCAAAAAGGTGAGTACTAATATTTGTTGGAATGTTTTAAAAAAAAAACACCTAGTGTTTGTAAAAATTTGAGGGTTTTTATTTATGCACTCCGTATTGAACATGTTCTTAAAATGCTGTTGGGCCTTCTATATAGATCTGGGCCTGCCTCTTGCTCAAGTCAGCCCACAACGAGGAAATCACACCTCTTCAGTCTTCATTTTTCTCCGAGCCACTAGCCAACTATAAATTCACTAGCAGAAGCAGAACACTAAAAACAAAACACAAACACCTCACAACCAAAAAGGAGAAGAAGAATTGCTAGACAAGAAAACTAAACACAAAACAAACACCGCAAAAGAAAAAAAAAAAGAAAGAGAGAGTGAAGCAGAGAGATTTACACAATGGATGTGATAAAGACGCAGCAGATATCATCTCGACCAATCGAGAACGTGGTGGTCCACCCACTAGTCCTCCTTAGCATTGTCGATCACTACAATCGGGTCGCCCGCGACACCAAGAAACGGGTTGTCGGTGTTTTACTTGGCAGCTCTCATAAAGGCACTGTCGACGTCACCAGCAGCTTTGCCGGTCTGTCGATCTGTACTCTTTTTTTATTAATATTTATTTCTGGGTTAGGGTTTCTGTTTTTCTTTTTTAAATGTAAAAATAAAATTACCCACTTTTTTCCCACAGTGCCCTTTGAGGAGGATGACAAAGATCCAAGTATTTGGTTTCTAGACCATAACTACCATGAAGCTATGTTCTCTATGTTTAGGAGAATCAACGGTCAGATTTCTATCTATCTATCTATCTATAAATTGTTGGGGGTTTCACTAAATAGTGATGTTTATTTTTTTTTTGTATTTATTTAATTGTTTGTTTGTTTGTTAATTGCAGCTAAGGAGCATGTAGTGGGATGGTATAGCACTGGTCCTAAGCTACGCGAGAACGATCTCGATATCCACAGATTGTTCACCGAGTAAGAAGATATACCTTTTCTTCTCTTTGTTTTACTACTGTCTAGTGTGACTTTTTGAATTGAAATCTAGTAGTTTGAGGTGTTTGGTTCAGTATATTGTAGCGTAATCGACTAATCGGTGTGGGAACAGATAAAAATGAGTGTATTGGTAATGTAAAGAGTTCCCATCAAAGATTTGAGTGTTTGGTTTGTTCGAGTGCATGTAATGTAAACAAAACTATTACAGAACTTAGTGGGAAAGAGGTTGATTAGATTGGAGGAGATAGAAGAGTTCAACAAGTCTTTGGTACACCCTGTGAATTTATAACTAATTACAAATGGACTGACTAATGGCATTAAAAATGTGACTAATGATAAATGTAGCAATACTAGTTATAAATCAACAGGGTGTACCCGTACACCCGGTGTAACTAAGAATTGGAGAGAAGAGTTGGTAGTGTCGTGATTAGTTAGTAAGGGAAGTGTGGGTGGTTATGATCATTCTGGCCCCAATATGGGATGTTCATCTCTGATGACCATGTAATTGAAAGTTTGTGAGAATTTTGGCATTTCTATATGCACTAGTTATACTCCAGAGGTAATTTTAATTGCTCATTATACAAAATTGGTTACTAATATTCATTTAGATTAATAAAGGCATTTCTTCAACTAATTTTATTGGAGTTACTAAATGTGATTGAAGTCAGTTTGTGGTGATAGATTGAGGTGTCTTCTTTTTTTTCCTTCATTAGCATTCGGTTATTGAATACCATAGAACGCTTTTAAACCTAATTTGTGTTACGCAAATATATACTGGAGTTATGATGCGGCATTATATTAGGGTTTCTGGTGTGGTTAAATATGAGGTCCACTTAATTGCTTAGTCTTGTGGTTGTTAAGACGATGTCAGTTTCTGTGCTTCTCTGCGTGTATTGTGCTCTTGATATGGCTGATTTGTTTTTTTGTGGGGCGTTTGTTCAACTTCTTTGTTGCTTTATATAAAATTCAATTACATCTCATCTTTGCCTTGTGTTGTTTCTTTGAATATTCATTGAACTGCTGAGTATTTCACTGTAGTGTGTTCAGCTTTAGAATGTTACACCTCACAAAAGTTCAATGTGCTGCCTTTACCTTTGACTTGGTCTTTGTCAATCGTCGTCACATCTGTTTTCATTTATACAGCTATGTTCCAAATCCTGTGTTGGTCATCATTGATGTACAGCCCGAGGAGCTTGGAATACCAACGAAGGCTTACTACGCTGTTGAGGAGGTCAAAGAGGTAAAGTTATGAGTCTCTACGTGTATCATTCATTTCTTTAATGGACTGTGGGGTGTTCATTTTTCAAAGGGGTTATCAATCTCTTGTATTATTATTGCAGAATGCAACACAGAAGAGTCAAAAGGTGTTTGTGCATTGTTCTTCAGAAATTGCTGCCCATGAAGTGGAGGAAATTGGTTAGTTTTTTTTTTTTTTTT
>ONZK01000398.1:62160-85478 GCA_900322385.1 Pharnaceum exiguum
AATCCATATGATCTTTGAACTTTGTAGGAACAAGTACTCTCATGACTAAATAGGCTCTTACTATAAAAGAGACTAGTTTTATTTGTACTTTATTTGTACTAAAACTAATACTAAACTAAAAACTACTAAGAATTTGCACTTTTAGGGGCTTACCCCTAGTAGAGGCTAGGATTTTTTTTTTTTTAAGAGGAGGGGGAAGTGGGGGAGAAAAGGAAGCCCTATAACCCCCTATGTAAAAACAAGAACTTGTTGGTTAAGAGTTACTAAAAGAATAAAAAACTTTACATGTTTTAGAATAATGTTGGTATGTACGTATTATTGTTAAACATCGGAAAAGAAAGTATTAACACTTTTATGAAACACAAACGTTTAAAAGAGTTCTATATAATACCCGGCTTAATGAAAAAATATGTTATAATGGCATGTAAGAAATACTCAACGACAAAATTTATCGACACCAAAGTTTTACATAGGTTTAACAACATTGTGTTGGCTGCGTATACAAACATAGTGAACACTAATTGTATTAAGTTTTCTATATGCAAATCACGAATCATCGATATTTTGTGGCATAGAAGATGGCACATCATTTTGGGACACAAAAGCTACACTGACTAAGATGGTGTTTGGCCTTGCTCACCTTCAAAAGTGTTTCTCCTTTTCTTTTATTTATCTTTTTCCTCATTGTCCCTCTTCCTTTCTCATCTCCATCACAAATCAAATTTTTATGGCTTTAACTCTTAAAAGAGCCTAACGTAAAAAGGCCTAAAATGATGCTTTTGTTTATGAGCATATTGGAGAGAAATTTACACTTTATTTTGGAGATAATAGAGAAGTTGGTAGGAGAAAGAGAAAGAGAAATACAAAAGAGAATCACCTTTGAGGAGAAGTTAGGCCAAACTCATTTAAATAACTGACCACGTCGTGCGTAGGTGTTCGGAGCACCTGGTATAATATTTAAGGCATCAATTTCACATAGTCTTATCACACCGTGCTCCATTTATTATTATTACTTCCTCGGTCTCATGAGTGTATTTTTTAACTATATTGTACATATTAAAAATGTCATTTTATGGAGTTGTGTAGCTAAGATAAATTAATTTTTTTCTTAATTTACCTTATTAATATAATATGCACACGAATGGAACCTGGAAAAAATAGTAAGGGGACCCAAAAAAATGAAGTAAAAATTATAAATGTTAATAGTAGGAATTGAACCATTATCTAAGGGGAAATAAATAATAGGAAGCAACTAAACTTAATGATCTTACGGTTGGTGGATGCCGAACTAAAGATATAACAAATTATGGAATAAGGGGGAGCCATGGCTCCCACCAATTCCCCTAGTTCCGCCATCGAGTATGCATTATTAGCTTTCTTAATAACTGTTGTATTAATAAATAATAGGGAATAATAGAAAATATTTCTAAAAAATTAGTTAAAGGGGCACCAATAAGACTTTTTTATTATCAAAATGGACACTTACTATGGGATTGAGGAGTAGTTTTTTTTCAGTTCAGTTCACTTCAGTTTTAGTTATAATTTTAACTATCTTCAGCTTTTTTCAATTCACTTCTATTTCAATTAAATCTTTCGAACCGACCAAAATACACCTAATAGGCTAATATTATACTGTAGTACGTACCGCACTCGAAATCAAACCTCGAACATAATGTATGCATGGCCAAAAAGATTAGCGAGATGTTCTGTTATTATTTTGGGGCCAAACAAAAATACCCATATAGCATGTTCATATACTTGTTACCTCCGACATGCTTTATGGGTCGGAAAGGCTGACAGCTGCGTCACATTTTGATGGAAAAACGTACATAAACACCTGTTGGCTGTTGCGTATACTTCACTATGTTAGACGCCGTTCTGTCTTAGTGAACTAAAGTGAACTCGATATTCTAAATTATTTAGTATAAGAAATATTTGCGCTCGATTAACTAATTAGTTTGAGCTTAAATATGACAAAAATAAATCTTGAAAAAGGTGTCTCACAAGCGAATGTGAAATAATATGCCTATCTACAATTACTTTAATTTTGAGATAGTTGCTCGTATAGAGCACACCTTCAATCTTGTATTAGAATTTGAATCTAACCGTCTTAATTAGTCCCTTTCATTTATACCATTTTTTGGGAGTAAACACAATTATTTTTTATTTTAGTTTATTTTTTTCTAATTTTGATTGTCATTATCTAATATGCTCCTCACTTTATTTAACTTGTATGAGATTGAGCTGGCAATATAAAAAAAAAAGGGGAGTCTGATGCACGCAGCGTTACCCCGGTTTGAAAAATTGGGAGATTGTTTCCAGAAAAGAAACGTGCATGTGGGGGTTTGAACCCAAGATCTTTGGTTTGAAATATGAGCCCTAACCACTTGAGCTAGCTTCCTTTTTTCCAACCCATTACCCATATTTACAAACTCGTTTTCAATATCTCCAAACATGTGAAGTTATATTAACAAGATGACGAGGCAAGTGTTCATGACTCGTCGCAAATTATATAGTGTAACTAGCTAGGTGTAATATGTCCCATATTATATCAAATGTATTTTTATTATCACTTAAATGAGTTTTTAAAACTACAAATGCATTCTGTACTATGCATTTATGCACATTTTTTTTGAGAACCTATATTTATTTGTTTCTTTTTTAGATGGTGGGGAAATAGGATGAGAAAGAGGAAGATGACACAAAGCTAATACGGAGTACCATGTAAGGATTGATGGCTCGTCCGTGAAAAAAAAAAAGACTCGAAAGTGTTAAAATGCTTTTGTATAATGGTAGCTAGACGGACCACTAATGTCATAAATCCGACGATAAGGTGGATGCATGCATTCTTCCAGCCTCTATCTACTTAAGTTTATCTATCGATGATGGACAGGCCATCTTTCTCATGATTTGAAAATATATGTAGACGTTAAATTCTCACATTCAGTGATTGTATGTTTCTGCCTTTTGCATTGTCTACCTCTCTTCGTGCCGAAAGAATACGTGCCAACTACCAAGAATATAAGGTCCATGCATGAGCAGTAACTGCTGGGCTGATAGCCACTAATACGTGACTAGCTATGTTGGTCAAGTGTCTAATGCTCCAAGCCCCTCTCCCTCCACATCAAAAGAAACAAAAAATAAAATGGCAAGCACCAACCTTGTTCCTTATATCCTTCAACGTACTCGTTCAGTCCTTCTACAAATCTACAGTACCAATTGTTTAAAAAAAATTAAAAACCAGACAAATAAGGACACAATAAGGGGCAAATTCTATCGTACATACCCATACCTTAAATCCTCCAACGTATCAATTTTTTTACTCCCTATTTTTTTCAATTAGTTAAAATCGGTTTTAATTATAACAAGAATTGTAATTATTTATTTTTGTTCCGTTCACTTATACGATCGAGCAGTTAATTTCAAAAGTTCTACATTCGGTTTATAACAATTCGGATCTATTTCAAGCGAATTGAGTCTATAGCGCACGTCAAATAAATTGTTAAGAGTGGACCTATCGCCATCAACTAGCAGCGCAGCAGCTATAAGTTAAGCACATATTTTGTTTATCTACATTAGTCATGCCTGACTAAATGGCCGGTGGGTGAGCTGAGGGTGTAACTAGACTAGCTAGCTTGCTGTCTAGCTACCAAAAAAAGACTAGCTAGCTTGCTGGCGATGTTCGTCCGTTGAACATGGTTGCAGATACCATGAACTTTGAACAACGAACAAAACCAATACAGAGCCAGTTTTAAATTAATAATAAGGAAAAATAAAAAAGGTCACAGGCTCACGGCCTACAAAGAGCTCGTCCTTTTTTGACTTGTGTCGTCAAAGGCTGAGGTTATTTATTCCGATATACTGGTAGGAAAAAAAGCGACCTTTCAACGTCAAAAATACAGGCACTATTAGTAAGTGGGAGTATTAGGTTCTACGAATGTGCTTGTTTTTAAATCGTATTACCGAAGTCACTAAATTTAAATTCGTCCCCCTAGCTCGTTTGGCCGAATAGGAGTATAATCTTCGGGTTTCTCTGGGCATCTAACCACATTATTTTTTATTATAGATGATATTAAACTATTCGCCATACTAACCAATAATTATATTTGGGTTTGTTCATTAAAAAAAACTCTAGGTGCATTGGGTTGGTTACTTGGATACATCTTCCTAGTTCCTACTGGCTACTATATCAACAAAATAGTTCTCCATCATCCATCAACATGTACAAATTATTACTTCGCATCCCTTTGATTCTTTCTTTTGCAATTTACTGTGGGTAAAGCTTACCCTCTCCAAGTCGTATCGAAGGGCAAATGTCAAATCATCACCCTTATCTTTGGCATGGATATTGTAAGCGCTGTATATAATTATCAATCGATTGATTTCATCATATGCTTATACATTTGTCAGGTTTAAAAGGAAAAAAAAAGACTACAACTAGAAAATAATTCATAAATCACTTAGGAGAAAACGAGTTTAATGACTGAGGCTGTATTTTTTATAGTTTTAATTTTAATTACATTAATCAGATCACCTCATATTTCTTTTTTTTTTCAGCTCAGTTCAGTTTCAATTCTGATTTTTTATGCCGACGAAAACACACCCTTAAACAAAGACTGTGATTAAAATTTTCGAGTCAACAATGACTACAAGATAGTGAATATTATAATGTTGACACAGAAACTGTCTTCTAGATTATCAACCAAACAAATTAGCGAACCAAAAGAAAAAAATGGCAGGCTATAACTGTGCAGTAGTTCTCCCAGATACTGTTCTCCAAAAGGCAAAAACTACGCTAGTATACCAAAGATAATACATTCTGTCCATCCTCTTACTCATATAGCCATGTAAGAAACCAGCAATACTAGCGTCATACCTGATAGTTGCACTATATCAGATAGGCCCCAAACTCTACCCATAATAAAAAGTTGGCTCTCCAAAATTTGACCAAACCAAACCAAATCAAACCTGTCAAATAACCCATACAACATGATACATAACCCTCCTAACGTGATAAAACTTTGTACCTATATTTTTTAAAAAACAACTCCAAACTCGATATAGTTCCTTAGAACGTGATACCAATCTAAACGTGATAAAATTTTAGTATATATTTTTATAAAAAACCCAACATGTCATACTACCCTTATAACATGATATATAATCCTCCTAAAATGATAAAACTTTGGTTCACATTTTTCATTTATTTAGCCTCAATTTGGAGAGGCAATATTTTATTGTGCGTGGGGTGGGAGGCCTACCTAATAATTGTAAACCAGGTATTTGTTTAGAATACGTTGTAAGAAACTACTCCTTGTTGAATTGCCAGAGGAGCAATCCCAAACTACCATTGTAGCTACTAGCAAATGGGCCCTCTTTTTTTTTTATCAAACCTTATATTTTACACCACCAACTTGATATCGCTAACTTGGAACTTGATTCGTACCCGCAACTTGATATGAGTATTTACATTTACCGGACTACTTGATATGCAGTTTGCTAGACTTAATATGATCATCCCACAATTTAATATATATATTCATATACCTCAACTTGATATGATAAAAAATAAAACACTTAGCTTGTATTAAAGTTGACATTGTACTGTTATGTTAGAACTTAATAAGTATGTACTACGATTTGATATATAACTCAATATATAAGTGATTTTCTCCCATCTTCAACTTGATATTATTTGAACTTGATATTATTAAAAAAAAAATAAAGACTAATTTGCCAGTAGCTAAAGTACTACTCCCTTCGTTTCTAAAAGTTCTTCCACTTTTCTGTTTTTGTTTGTCTCATTAAGTTCTTCTATTTTTCTAATTTTTTTTTGGCTAATTAAATGACTCATTTACCCTTTGTACTTCAGCTAAATTACCACAACTATCCTACTCCTCATTCTCACTAACCTACTTGTTGAGGATAAATTAGTCTTTTTTCAGCTTTCTTAAAATGCGTGCACTCCTATAAAGTGGAAGAATTTTTAGAAACGGAGGGAGTACTATCGACTAGAATGACTATACTCCGTACTAGTTTAGAATTTCTCGTGAGACATCTTTCATAATCGACGTGCGTAATAATACATGTGAGGCTTTTGGCTGATGAAGTGAATCCTGAATCGGACATGCACTTTGTTAAGTGACAGCCACAACCCTATCTTATTAGCTTAATTATGTCAAAGTAAAATAGCAGTTGAACGTGAGCTATGTAATGGTAAGGCATAGCGCCGTAGCCTATTAGAATTTTCTAGTACACAAATTTCATTCATGCGAGGATCATGATATATCAGTTGCAATGTATGTAGACGTCGAAGTAATTTGGATTGTATATATATGTGTTACTTGCTTTCCACTTTGTAAAACTAGAAAAAACATTCTCTCTCAGAAATGCCTGGCCTACCTGCTAAGCAAATTTGCTAAAAAAAATAGTTGCAAAATATGAGATATAATCGAATGGTTATCCTTTCACCTAAGGTATTCTATTCATATGTAAGAGTCTGAACTGAAATATAACATAAATGAAAAAAACTCAAAATAGAATTGAAAGAAAAACTGAATGCAACTAAAATTATAACTAATATTAAACCAAAATAATATGAAAGATACTAAATTAAAAGTAACTTTATAGATGAACAAAAGACAGCCTTGATATATAGGTCTCAATTTCAACTTTCGTCCCTTTCAATTAGTCAGTTAGTCATCAAAAACAAAAAATTAGTACTTTCGTGTAATTAGACCCTCAAGTCGCCACCCACCCCCCCAACCCAAAAAGAAAGAAAGAAAAACAAAAACAAAAGGAAACCAAGGCCTAAATGGATACGATCATATGAACTTCAAAAACATTTACATAGTTGCTTAAAGTCTTTAACTCGATCTTTAAAAAGTTTACCACTAAGGGTAAAGTTGAGGACGGACTTGTTCTAGGTAAAATCATAATGTTATGTTTCTTATACAACAAAAACAACGAACGAGTGTAAATCCCCATTAAATGGAGGTGCTCGAGGTCAAGATGTATGCAACCTTATCCATGTTGCAAATAATGAAATGTTTGACTTAGTTAATGCAACATGCAATTCGACAGCAAGAAATTAATCAAAGTTTAGGTGCTAAACATTGGCCAAGTACCTAATTAATCAAAGTTCAGTTTAGTTAAGCAGACGAACAAAATTCACATACACAGTTTATGCAACTTCAGCAGTTGACAATTTTTCCGAGTCATCATGAACTTCGATGTATCTACTATTCTACTCTTCCCCTTGAGGCCTAACTAGCACCGATGTCTCTTTGTTGCGCTTGGTTACTGTACTTAGTTTCATGCTTCATTAACGAATTAAACAGATCAGGAATCAAAAATTACTAAGTCACATCGACTAAGGCTATGTTTTATTCGTCTTTTGTGTTACATTTCATTAGTTTTTTAATTAAATTCAGTTCAGTTTGATCCTTGAATGATAAATTTTTGTTTCAGAATAATAAGGCCAACGAAGAGACTCACTTAGTTTGCATGCCTAAATTTTCATACGAGTACTGATTTGCTGATCACTTGTATTGCCTACTTTGATTTTTTCTAATGGTAACAAACTTTTTTTCTAATGGTATATAGAGGATTAAGGGATCTTCCTCACGAGGATACCATATAACCTATCAAAAAGTAAAAGTAATGTGAATTTAGTCCGCGACCTAATTTGATTATCGATAAATTTGGTGGAGTTCGAACCAATGTGAATGGAGAACTGGAGAAGAAGTCGCTTTAATTTGTATCTTCGATAAGCGTAATAATATTATAATTAAGACGCCTTATAAAAGCTAAGATACATGAAAATTGTTAATAGCAACTTTTTTTATCTCCTTGCATAACAAGCCCAAGTGAAGTATTTCTGAAATGCTGTTTATAGCAACAGACATTTACTTATCTATTCCTCTCTGAAAATTGCTCAGTTCTCCGAAGGAAGGAGGCATGGCTGGTCTTGAACTGTCATACACGTGGCATGATCCTGCACCTGTATGTAAGGACACATCAGGGACTTACTGCGTCTAAGCTAAGTTTAGGACTGAGGAAAACCCAAACTAATATTTAATCTGAATACCCAAAGTCAAACGATAAAATACACCCATATACTGATATACATGCTTGCTCAGGATCGCAAACCATGATTAAGAATTCTGTTGAATTTAATTAAATTAAAGGGTCGCGCCGACGAATCAGAATGGCGGTTTTTGTGGATATTTATAGAAAGATTCGATTAGCCGACCTTTTTCGTGCCAACAGGTAATGTAATCGCAAACATAAGCTAAGGTGAGTTAATCATTGAATGAAATATCTCAAGTAGCGGTTAGTTAATTGTTAATATAGTACGAGACAGTTATGATTTGGAGATAAAGTGAATGAAGTGTTACTAAGGAGTGTGCTGAGAGATTCCAAGACCGACTTTTCCTGGGGATTTGGGGAATGACAGCCAAACTCCAGAACGTAAATAGTCGGCGCTGCATTTTCACTACTATGTACTGTTAATTTGCTCGTATACATTGCATAATGGAAAATGAGAGTGTTTGGTACAAAGTATGCAGCATATTGCCTATACAAACAATAAAAGAAGGGCAGTATGTAACATATACATACAAATAATAAATGCTAAGTGAAAATTGAACAAGATAACTAAGAGTGTGTTTTGTTCGTTTATACTATTTTAAACTGAAACTGAACTAAATTTGAAAAAATTGATCTCCATAATATTAAACTGTACTCAAAAAAGTTGAATATAGTTAACTTCATCACTAAAACTAAATTAAACAGAACTAAAAATACTAGTATGAACTAAAAACAACTACAATGGACCGGGAAAAAAAAATGAAATGATAACATTACATCGTAATCAAGTTTCAACTAACAAGCTGCTGCTTTCAGTTGAGTCAACTCCCAACAAATTCCTCGCTGATTGGAATGAAACAATCATTGAGCAATCGTCAACCTAAAAAAACAATATCAAGATGGATGGTGAGTATCACAAACGATCTTCTAAATTTTAAGGTCATTACTCATTAATTAGTATATAACATTTCTTTAATTTACAGAAAATAAGCAAAATTGGGTTGACCTTTTAATTTCTTATTTTTATATTGATTGACAATTGTACTTGATATGTTCATTAAGAGCCCCACGAATTTGGCTTTAGGTGGTTTCTAATAAATAACTCTCTTCATCAAGAAGGAGAATTTTTTTCTTCTTATTATTGTCATCTAAACAACTTCCCACAAACACCTACATAAATATTGATCGATAACATAGAATTAGGTTGTGTTTTGTTCGTCGGTAGTACTACCATTCAGTTTTTTTAAGTTCAGTTCAGTATCTTTCAGTTTTTTTCAGTTCAGTTTAGTTATTGCTACTGATAAACATTCAATTTGAACAGAATACTACTAATATCAACTATGAATGTGTTTTGATCGTTTGTAAAGATCCGAACTGATAGAAAAAGTTGAACCAAACTAAAAACTAAAGACAATTACAGCAAAAACTGAACTGACAAAGCCTAAAATGAAACTGACAAAGCCTAAAATAAACTGAAAAACTGAACTATAAGTCTGTAACACAACAAATGAACAAAACACAACCTCAATTCAAAACGGAGGACAGACGTCCTAGTTAGAGATTGTCGCCTGGCCACCATACTCTTGTGGGCTGTGGCGATACACATTGATTGCACGTATACTATGAATAGCTGAAGAATTAGCACAACCAGAAGAAAGAAAAATTAGTTGATTGCAGCATGTGCTAACTTCTTGCCCGGACAATTTTGTCGTATGTAGTCTGAACGGCTTAAAGAACTTCCGGGGCAGTACATTTTGTCCGTTTCTCTTAATTTCACACTTTTTATGTTAGACAGTTTGAGAAAGATTTTGTATACTGTATCTCAGTAATTTTTAGGTACGGATCCCGTAGTATCCACGTCAAGTCGGGTCGGGTCTCAAGAAATTTTGCTGACTTGCCGACTTGACTTCCCAGTGTGAAGCGCGTGTTAGACAGGTGTCATCTGATTAATGGATTAATCAGCATACTTCAATAAGGAGGTGACATGTAAGACACGCAGAATGCACGTGAGTGAGATAACTGCTGAAAATATTTGCATGGAAATTGAGAAATTTGGGAAATTGAGATGGCATGGCGGATATCTGCGATATGCAGGTCCGAATATTAAGTATGAAGATGAACAAAATCCCGCCGATTATCATTTCTTGTGGTCCAATGGCAAGTCTGCTCGTTGAATGCTGATTTGTTAGTAAATGTTACAATGGCCGATGAAATCTCATTGCATGCTGATTTGAAGAATTGTAGTCAATGTTACAATGTCCAATGAAATCACCGAGATTCTGTATCATTTCTTGTTGATCATGTTTGATCCGATGAAGTTTGAAGTCTAATTAAAGAAGATTGCTTGTATATTGTCGATCATGTATATAAAGGTTCGGTTTGTTTTCTTATGGTATGCGATTCTAATTATTAATGGCTACGATCAATAGTCTTGTTTCGTAAATAGCTTTTTCAGTTGCCTATAAAAGTTTCCGTTCAACACGTACAATTTAACTTTAGTTATGCAATGTTCAATTTAATTCAATTCATTTAATAAGAAGTTAAAAACTGACCCTATTTCATTAGTTGACACAACCTCTCTCATGTTTAAGAAAACAATAGAGTTGTTTTCAAAATTGACCCAAATATATTATTTCATTGAATTATTGATTTTTCGCAACTTCACTATAAATAAGTAGTGCTGGAAATTCTTTTAAACCATTTTGCTTTATTATAACCCTTAATCAGCTAAAGTTCAAAAAGATTAAATCTTTCAACTTTATCATTAATTGACCGAGATCATCAAATAAACTGTATACATAAAACATAGCACACATTTTTAAAAAAAAGTTTTCTAAGTTTCTCCAAAATATCTTAGCCTTTATTTGATCATCCCACTAAAAAAAGCTACTACTCATATACTCAGTACCTTTTCCTTCTTATTTAACTAGTCAACATCACAACATTGCCCATTGCCCATTGCATTACAGCACTAGTTTATCCTTCCTAATACCAACAAACTTTTGATCTACAGTACACTTGGTTAGATTCATTCATACATTCACTAACAATAGCACAGCACACTCTCTCCCTCCATTAGTTTATTCCAAAAGTTATTCTGTATTCAGAAGAAAGATTTGGCCAGCAAATTCATAAAATAGTCAACCCAAACATTATTAACATTTTACTTACAAAATTAATCATACACCCAGGCAGCAGATACCCTGTTTTTCCTTTTCTTTCTCCCGGTCTTACTATACTCACAAATCAGCAACAACAGCAGCAAAAACAAAAGCAATCTCCACCTCAGCATTATAACCCTTAACTCAGACATTCATGCACCCAGCCCACCGCCCATCTCCTATAAATACCCCCTCTACTCCACTCTCTCTCCACACCCCAAAACTCACTCCCTCACTCACTATCTTAGTGATTCATCTCTCGACAAATCACTCTCTAACTCATCAGTTATCTCCGAGACATATAACTTACGAAACTAACCCAAAATGTCTCCCTCACCAGTGACAATAGTCTCCCGAACAACAATCCACCCAAGTGAAAAATCCACCATGCAAGACCTAAAACTCTCAGTCTCAGACTTACCCATGTTGTCATGCCACTACATCCAAAAAGGCGGCCTTTTCACCCGCCCACCACACCCAACCCAGACTCTACTCTCTCTCCTAAAAGACAGCCTTGCAGCAACACTAACACTCTTCCCACCAATCGCAGGCCGGTTCACGACATCCGAAGAGGGCCACATTTACATAACATGCAACGACGAGGGTGTCCATTTCCTCCACGCAACAGCGAAAACCGTCTTCATCCGTGACATTCTCTCTCCTCCCGACGTCCCCGATATCGTCAAGGAGTTTTTCACCTTCGATAGGACGGTCTCCTACAAGGGTCACTCTCTCCCTCTTATGGCCATCCAGGTGACGGAGCTTGCTGACGGTGTTTTCATTGGTTGCTCGATGAATCACTCTCTCACTGACGGGACATCCCTTTGGAACTTTTTCAACACGTTCGCTGACGTTTGCCGTAACGGCGGCGTTAGGAGGATGACCAAAGTTCCCGATTTTTCACGTGACTCGGTTTTAATATCCCCTGCCGTTTTACAAATCCCGGAAGGTGGGCCCGTGGTTACGTTTAATGAAAACGAGCCGTTACGGGAAAGGATTTTCAGTTTCAGCCGTGAGTCAATTGTACAATTAAAGAAAAAGGTAAATGGTAATTTAATTAAGCCGATTGATGTTTCGGCTGTTGAGTTACTAGGGAAACAAAGTAACGATCCTTGGATGGAGAAAACGTGGGTGAAAAACGTTTCGAAAGTTCCGGAAACGACGGAAATATCGTCGTTTCAGTCACTATGCGCGCTGTTGTGGCGGTGTGTGACACGCGCCAGGAAAAGGGGTCCTACAAAGGCGGCAACTTTTCGGATGGCGGTAAATTGCCGTCACCGTTTGGAGCCGAAGCTAGACCCGTTATATTTCGGTAACGCGATCCAAAGCATCCCGACTTTTGCAACGGTTGAGGATGTGTTGAGTAATGACTTACGGTGGGCCGCGGAGCAGCTGAACAAGAACGTGAAGGCGCATGGGAATGATACGGTGAGGCAGTTTGTAGAGGATTGGGAGAGTAACCCGAGAACGTTTCCGTTAGGAAACTTTGACGGAGGGATGATTACTATGGGAAGTTCGCCCCGGTTCCCTATGTATGATAATGATTTCGGTTGGGGTAGACCGGTCGCGGTTCGTAGCGGTCGGGCTAATAAGTTTGATGGAAAGATTTCGGCTTTTCCTGGAAGGGAGGGAGGTGGGTCTGTTGACCTTGAAGTGGTCCTTTCGCCCGAAACTATGGCAGGTTTGGAGTTGGATCCGGAGTTTATGCAGTTTGTTTCTCAATGCTAAGGGGTGAACCGGAGAATAGAGTGGATGAGATTTGAAAAGTCGATGAAGCGGGTCGTGGATCGGGTTTGGGTTGGCGGGTGTAAATTCTTATCTACTGAGGTTGGTGGACCGAGTTAGTCGCCGGTTCGGGTGAACCGGGTGAAATTTGGGGGAATGAGAAAAGATGGTTTCTTTTATTTTTCTTTAGACTTTGTTTTTAAATTATTGTTCTACTTTTGGTTCCGGGTACTTTTATGTTTTTAATTAATTAACAAGCTATTGTATCATAAGTCTAATTCTAATTCGTGCTAGCTATCAGCAGCATCTTTGTACTCTGTCGATTGAAGTGAAATGTGCGAATATCAGTTCACTAAAATCAATGGAATTGCCTACCAAAAAAAAAAAAAATTCCATGGAGTTTGACTTTTCTCTGATCAATCATGAGTCTGGAATCAAATGATGTAATGGTAGTAGACTTGTGTGAAACTTTAAGACTAAACAAATGTGGGTTTGAGTTTGACATATGCTGAAGTTGCTAGTATTGGTAAAGATTCTAGAGTTCTACAAATGAAATGAAAAATGGCAATATAACCATCATTATATAATTTTACTTTCATCATAATGCAACACATGTGTAGGATTGACTTGAGAGCTCCAAACTAAATCGCCTTCCACAATGATTGCAATGATTAATAGATAGATTCAGGCTGTCAAAAGCTGTTTGGGGTAAATGCACAACCTGATTTGGAAAACTCATGTTTTATCTGTAAACAAACATGTATTTGAGCCCACATTGTTGAGAGAGTGGGTGGCAGGAGGGGTCAAACATAAGTCACACCTCTTATAATGTTTATGTATTATTAAAACAAAACAAATGTGACTACCTAAACTATGAGAAATATTATGTAAAGTGCACCTGACACTTGATTGGTATCTATCCATACCCAAATCATATGACTAGCAATAATCTAAGATGTGGACAGTCTATTGCCAATTGCAAAAAAGTGGTTTATTACAATGAATGTGAGCTTCTACAGTAACACCATACTACTGTCTATAAACATTAGCTAGCCACCACCCACCAGGCCACCATTCACTAAATGAGGTCACAGTTTAAGACGGATAAAAAGTCGAAAACGTCATGATTGAGAAAGAGAACTGTCATGGGCAGGATGAGAGTCCTACTAGACTGGTTTGGAAAGGGACTGCCAACAGTCCCATTAGATTTGCACCAATAACGATTTCAATGATTGAAAAAACCCACAATAGAAGCAGTTTAATTGCCTTGCTTTGTTTTTTGATGTGGTGCCCTGCCTGAAAATGCATTGGTGGTCCCTTTAATACTGACCTACTGTGCCGTGGGAACTGGGAAGTTTTATCAACCAGCTCTTTCCGAGAGCATAGAGCCAAATAGAGCCAATACAGTAAAATTCACGAGTTGTGCAGATATTTGTAAATTGCAGTCAGTGATATTGGCTGACGAGTACAGTGTTGTAACAGTTCTTCGCTGCTAAAAAACGCAGAAGAATTGACAATTCAACATACAGTGAATCTATTCAGTACGAGTATTCATTGTGAAAAGTGGCGAATGGCAAATATATTCCATGCTTTCAATTCAGTTGGTACACGTTGATGGTTATATGTCATGTTTGTATCCACTCTGCTTCACGTCGGTCCTGAATAGAGTTAATTACCCTTCCACACTCCTTTCTTATCAAGAAACACCAAACAGTTGCAGTACTAGGCCCGTTCAGAACCGAGCACATAAAGGCTGTATTTAGGATTGAGGTGCAACTGCTTTTAAAGTGATTTGGACAACGCTTTTTATTTTTAAGGGCATATGGCTAATCTTTTAAAAGTGTTGTATGTAGGTAAAAGCATTTTTTTCAAAGCTACAACACTCTCTATGGCTACAAGATTTCAAAGTAACCCCAAACTCAGCCAAAAAAATAGATAGCAAACTATACATTGATAGAAATATACTGCTTTAGTCATATTGTGCTAAAATTACCAAGCTTAGCTTGGTTCAATAGTCTTTGACCCTAATTTTTAAACCGGAGACCATAGGCCGAATTTCATTGGTTGCATTTGCATTGGGAGGAGGATAATTTCCGCCGCCTCCTCCTCTCCATATGTGCAGCCTATTACTCCATGAGCTCAGTTAGACTCTTGACACATACTTCTTCCATCATCCAACTAGTTCGAGCAGAGGATCATGGGCATTTCAATGACCAACAACACAGGATAATCCCATCTCGGATGGGTTATTGAGGTGGTCTGATGTAAGCAGCATTATTCTAAAAATAGCGAGAATGTTTATGAGGACATTTCAATCACCAAAAAATCAATCAGCAAAAAATACCTCGAATAATAATAGATATAAAAAGCAGAGACGGAAGTGTTTGATTTGAGTTATTCCAACGGAGTTCAAATAAGTCCAAATTAGGAAATTTTTAGTCTTGTCTAACGGAATTGAGTACTGTGGAATTTAGTTCATGCTCCAAAAGAGAAGGAAAAATAGTCTCATGGAAAACGGGGTTAGTAACATGAAACCAAATTTAATAGAACAAACTTCCAACAAGGTTGTGAACTAATTGGACTTGTGAACTCGAGAAATGCTCTATTTGTCAATTCGAACACGTCTGATTTGAGTCAAAGATACGCTGTACGCCTATGGTCATGACTCATTACTGATGACCCTGGAAACTAATTCTTCTGGGTTCTGGGATTTATGATGGAAACATGCAGAATTCAGAGGGAAAAAAACGTTCTATTTCTGTGTTTTAACGCAATCATACAGTCGTCTTGGGTTTGAGTAAGGTTCGGATTCGGAGGATGGACGAGCATGCTAATTTTCATCAAACAAAGTTAACACTTCTGGTCTTTCACTAAATGCTATCAATGCAAAGGCTCCTCCAGCCCAGCACCACATAACCGAAGAAGTCAACATCCTGGGTTTCAACTTTATAAAGGTAGATGTGTTAGTACTTTGTTATGCCTAGTCGTACCATATGTCGAGTAGTCTGAAATGTAATTTCTGAGAACGTCTCACAACCTTTCACAAAATATGGTACATAGAACTATAGAATCTTAGGTGATCCATGGCTGGAAGCCTGGAAGAAGGTCCAGTTCTAAAAGTAGATGGTCTTCGGTTAAGAACTATCATCGGATATTTTGTTTCAGAGAATATGCATACATAAAAGAGCTTTGTTATACTTTTGCTTTACAAACCCTTATCCTTAAAAACTGTCATCAATAATCAGCACCTGGATAATCACTGTGATAATCCTTCGAATTCCAGAAGCACTCAACCTATCCTCAAATAATCTCCTACTTCCCTTCCCAAACCTCGATACATCTACATTTATGAAAATCAACTACTCACATACTTCAAACCAAAACCATAGTCCTCCAACACATTCTCCATCTCATCACCTATCACACTAAACAAAAGACAATTGTCCAACTAATAAGCCCTTACATTCATATTGCCCATCGCCAAGGTGACATTGACAATCATCCCTAGAAGCATCCAATTTATCTTCATCCAGGGTCTCGAAAGCAGCCTCTTTAACTATGGGAAAGGCTTCTTACATGACCAACCGAGACTGCCATGGAATGGGGCTTACTCTGGGTGTTTTTTCTGTTTTTGCGGTCTTATCTTTGGACCATTTGTCTAATGCCAAGTCCTACAGCAACAAACCATCCCAATAAGGCAATAAGACAATAACCTTACCCCTACAATTACCCACGAGCGACTACCACCAGTCAAGACAAACCACATTGGCCTTCCCATTTGGAAAACATAACATTCCAACAATGAGATACATTGTTCACTGTTCACAAACCAAGCAAACAATCCAAAGAATGTCATACTTCCGTCACACTAACACAACATTCGTAGTGACATTTCTTCATCACTCACTAAAAGAATGCAAAGTTCACTAAATGGTAGACCAACAAGGCCAGACATATCGAAATGTCCCCAAATAATAATTTGACTCGGTTAATTGAGCAATAAGAGCTATTTGTGTATTTTTTGCTTCAGAAACCTATTTTTCTTTTTTTAGATAACTGGGTATCCATGCTTTACCTGAGTAATCTCATGGGCTGTGAAGTTAATGACTAATAAAACTTCTAGTGGCCCTGAGGGGACTCGAACACCTTCACAATCAAATTCAACTTCCCTTTCTTCAGGAAAGGACCCAAGCTTTTACTTATCGTCTAATCCTGAAACTCCTCAATCTACATTCAGCACCTCGATATTCACTGTAATCTACCCTTCAGAAGCACTCTACCTATCCTCCACTCCCTTCTTCATAATTTATATTCAACCCTGTAATTAAGTTCTACACCTATCTGCCTGTCCATCACTGGCATTAGAGATAAACGCTTTACAGTGAACACAACCTTAAGATCGTAACGTCATCTCCCCTCTGGAAATTTATAATACAAAGAGCAACACCTCGGAGATCATAAATTAATAGTGACACCAGGTACTACAGCAATATATCATACTAGTTAATCAACGAACACACCATAACAAGTCCACCTCACTGACCCATGATTGTTTAGCACATCTGCATTGCATGCCCTTTGCCGATACTAACCCATCCTGAAAAGCTCTGTGAACAGCCGAACATATCCTTCTATATCGAATCACGAAAAATGAATAGATTAAAGCACAACTCTTTGGATGACAACAAAAAAGTACCAACCACAATCCATCCCCGGTCATCCACCACAGCTTTTCTTTCACATAACACAATGACCATGTTCACAGAAGCCCATTCGAGTGAGCAACACCTTATCGGATTTGACACCAAACCATACCCTGAAAGAGTGCTCTTACTACCATCATTTTCCCATTCCCCTATGATCCGATAGTACAACACCACCATCAGTATTCTTCAACCACAACATCCATATAAAAGACCTTACATTCAAGGCAAGAAACCCCAAAACCAGTGACTCACCCCTGAAAGTATTTCTCTCAGAAAACCCATGAAATTTATCTACATTGTTCTACTATACCATACATCTGCTAAAAAAACTTCATACCAGAATCATAGTCCTCCAACACATTCTCCTTCCAATCAACACTCACAAGACCGTTGTCCAACCAGGAAGCCCTTCGGATTATATTGCTCTTCACCGAAGTTACATTGACAATCATCCTTGATAGCCTCCACTTATCCTCCACTCTGTAATCTTTCTACCACAAGATCAAATGCTAAATCCTACCGCAAAAAGTTATCTCATTAACAATAACAGATTATCTTAAACCTTACAATCACCCACTATGACTTACTGACTTTGCCTTCACATTTCAAGACCATGACAAGTTTCGGTTCCAACAATAAGTTATATTGTTAACCCTGAGTGGGTAGCTCTGAGATTTATTCCAGAGGTCCCAAGTTCGAGTCTCCTAAGGGCCACTGGAGGCTTTACCGGTCGTTAACTTCAGGGCCCATGTAGGCGAAGCCTAGATACCGATGTTATCTAAAAAAAAGAGTTATATTGTTCACAGACCAACCATACAATCCACACAAAAAAAGCCAACTTTTTTCTCACTAATACAAGCACACAACACAAAAGCAATATTCATAAGATGCATTCGAAGTTAATTCCCTACAAGAGCTATGTACAATACAATCAAGTCCAAGCATAGTTAAAAAAAGACACAATCTTTCTTCCATCATTAGATATTCAGATAGGTATGTAACACAACAAACAAAGAGCTATATGTACAATACTTATTGCTCCACAATCCTACATCATTTATTTCTTAGTTTCATACAAACACAAGTCATAAACTCATAATCATCATCAAACACAAAAACACTTCAATTCAAATTCTTTCCATTTCAGGAAAAAGAACTAAACATTTCTTCAACTTACATTCCCTTCTTCATACACGATCAATAATCAGCAGCGCCTCGATAATCACTAAAATCATCCCTCCCAGCAGCAACACCACCACCAGCAGAGCTCAACCTGTCCTCCACTCTCTCTCCAACTCTCCCATCATCATCCAACGCCAATCCACCCAACGCCCCAGCCACACCCCCAACCCCAACCCCCACACCAACACCCCTCCTCATACCCCCATACTCCAACGGCGCAGACGGCATAACCCCCTCACTCTCTCTCCTCTGCATCATCGTCGGGACCGGCGGGGGAGCATAATACCCAGAAAAATACGGGTACCCTACTCCTGCCCCGGGCCTCGGGCCGTACGGATACGGAGGGGCAGAAGAGTAATAATACCCACTTCCAGGGGCATTTTGGTAATCTGGGAAATGCTGCAAAGGTGGCAAAGATCTTTCCTTGAGAGAGAGCTTGAGCCTGAGTTTCCCCTGGGGCCTACCGGAAGGACGAAGGACGTCAAAGGAGCGGATCAGGGTCGGGTTATTCAACTCTGGTAAGTCAGAAAACCGAATAAAGACCGACCCGACAAAGGGCTTCGATGTATCGGTGGATTTAGAGTGGAAGATTTCAAGAGAGAGAGTGGAGTCGAGGGGAGAGGAGGGCGGGAGAGGGAGAGTGAATTTCTGGTTCCAAACGGGTTTGGTGTGACCCGAATCGTCGGATTTTGTTGTCAGTTTGTTGTCTGGGTCGACCCAGAAGATTGCGTAGGGTTTAAGGTTTCCCGTTCGCCAGTTTACGTTTTTGAGGTGTTTTGCTGAGACTATTGTTAGGTCTAGTTCGTAGGAGGGAGGTGGGTGTTGTGGTGGTTGTGGGTGGGAGAGTGGGGGTATGTTCGGTATTGACATTCTTTTTTTTTGTTTTTTGAGGAGAGGGAGGGGAGAAAGACAGAAAGTGGTGGTTGTGTTGTCTCTTGTCTGGGGATGGATGAAATGGAAATATGGAATGAAATGAGGGAATTGAGATGGGTTTGGTTTGGGGGTGGAGGAGTTGTTTTGAGTGAGGGTAGAATGGGGAAAGAGGTGTGATTTTGTGCTGTAGGAAGTAAACTTGGGTTGTTGCAAATTGAAATGAGAAGAAAATAGGTAATGGGGTATTTGTGTGTTTTAGTATAAAAAAATATTTAGCTAAATTAAATTTAACTATATAAATTGCAATGTTTAAACGTTCATATGTTTTACATTATATTGTTTTTACATTTCAGTGCAGCTTGTCCTTGTTAAGGACAACTCATGTGTCCGATAGATAATCAAAGGACACTCTCAATTTAAGTTAGTTGAATTCATAACTTAGGGCATCATTATTGGATATATTGAATAAAGTCTCAAGTGAATCTCAAACATGTGAATCTCAACTTAAGACTCTTGTGACACTTTCCAGGTTGTATTTTCCAATGTTTTGAAAACCGGACCGGTCGGTTCAACCGGTTTAACCGGGAACCGGTGGTCCAACTGGTTTTCTTTAGGCTAAAAAACCGGATTGGTCAAGAACCGGTCATAATCGGTCAGACCGGTCAAACCCTATCGTTTTGGTCGGTTTTCACCTGGTTCTTGACCAACTTTGACCAGAAAAAAAAATAAAAAATATTTTTAAAATAATAAAAAAATACCGATTTTAACCGGTTTTTAGCACCGGTTGAACCTGTTTAACCGGTCGAACCAGTGAACCTTTTGAGCGACCGGTTCGATGTCCGGTTCGGTTTTCAAAACATTGGTATTTACTTAACACTCTTAAACAATCTCAACTTTTATTTTTTATTACATTTAATCTTTAAAAAGTAAATAGATTAACATTAATTTTGAGTCTCAAACTGGGTGTTTCATTCCAAATATCCACCTTCATACTTTCACAAAGTATCAAGCAAAGAGACCCACATTATTGGTGATTTAGTAAAGTTTTATCTTGAGACTGCACTTGAGACTCTATAGAGTATGTCCAATAATGTTGCCCTTAAGAGTAATAATTTTTAATATGAATATTAATTTGTGAATTCAATAAAGTAAAATTAGAGAATAGTTCAATAAAATCTCTCTTTTTACCGATCTCGTTTAACTTCTTTTTTTTTGTTGTTGTGAAACCGTTTAATACACGTAAGTAACCACTGCTTAATGATCCTTTTAAGTTCATTCATCATGACCTTCAATGTTTGCTTTTGATCCTTTTAAGCTTTGAAATTATGAAAATAAATCAATAAATTCAAAAGAGATAATAAAGTAAAGAATTCTAGTAAGTAGAAGTTCAAGGTATTAGACCCTTTTCTTTTCAACTTCAGCTCAGTTTTGTTCAATTGAGTTCAGTTTTTCGCAGTTCAACTCGTAACTTGCAAACGCCATAAAATTTTGATCCCGATACTATTCGTAGTTATTAGTATATCATTGGAAATGTTTCACCATATAGTTTCATAAACGTTATAATATTTGTGGTTTTGATAAGTGTTTGAGTGTCAAAGCAATTAAACAAAAAATTCAGTTCAGTTCAGTTTTATTTAGTTCAGTTCAATAAAATTAAGCTCTAAAGAACGGGCCCTTATTGTGAGATATCTAAAATTCTAAACCTTCAAGAGATACTAATTTCATCCAACGCCATTATATAGTTTTAGGATAAGAATGAACGAAGTTATTTCATCACAAATTCAATAGTAGTTCATTGTAAAGTATGACATGTATTTACTAGCAATCATGTTGATCGATCAATTCAATTAGTAGCTAGCTTCATTATTAACTTGTGTTTTTTTTTGGGCTCATTGATCCTTTTTTAAGGCAACAAGTCGATCTTCAGTGTAGCGAATGGCCGAGTGTATATAACTTAACACGCACTTTTTTTTTTGGTAAACGACGAGCAGTTTATAAATTAATCATGGAGGGTAAAAGATATTCGCCCTCATTAGTTCATACAAGATTAGGATATAGTCTTCGGACATGCCCGGGCAATTTAGTCTATCACTAATTAGTGTATCAGTACAAAAGAGAGGTGGGGATGTGAAGAAACCCTCTAATTTTTCCAAAATGTCTGCCAGCTTATTTCCTTCCCTTCCTTCGTAGGTGAGCAATCTTGCGGTTATATGTCCCAATCTGGCCACTCTATATTGCCCTGCATGAATTTACAACATTGAGGTTATTGCAAACGGTCTGATATGGCTGCTCTACCAGTAGCTTTACAGAAATCAAGATGTGTTCATGAGGTGAGTTGGACGCCCACTGAAGGGCCCTAAGGATGGCGTTCAGTTCAACATTTAGAACATTTTTTCTCTAGCATAATGTTGTGCTGCCCTCAATTCCTTGTCCATGTGAGTTTCTACAACAGAACAACAGAATCTGATGCATGCATAGGGCTCATTCTCAGCAAATGAGGCATCTGTGTTGATTTTGAGCCAGTTGGTAGGAGGGGCAGTCCAGGTGATCTGTGATTGTGTGTCCACTCTGGGCTCATTTGCATTGGAAAGAAAAAACCACACTTTTGCTTTGGTAATGGGAGAGCATGAGGTGGGGAGGTTGTGGCTCAGTGGCTTCCCAAACTCTATGGTTTCTGCATTTCCAAATTTCCCAGATGATGAAAGTGAAGAGTGTAGGCCACTAAATCCCTTCATGTGTTGACCTTGAGTTCAGGTTCTCTAGAAGCCATGTTTTGAGATCAGTGGAATAGAAATCAGTATCCATGTTCAATTGGGACCAGATTAGCTGTAGTGCAAGGCAATCCCTAAGGATTAGCTAGACCATAGCATCTGGGCTGCACATAAAGTTTTGCACTTTGGGAGGAGTATGTGCAGCCCAGATGCTAGGAAAAACTTTATGTGTTTCAGCAACCTAAATATGAATGTGGGGTTTGAGGCTCTGCAGGTATACTTGTCCGGAGTTGAAGGATTTTTGATGTGGTAAGCAGAGGTTTGAAAATCAGGGCCTCTGGTCTGTGGTGGATAGTGTGTTTAATGAGATCCAGAGTTTCAAGGGGCAATTCAATGGAGAGGGTGTCACCGTAGAATTCATCATTGATAATGTATTATGCCACTGAGAGGACCTCCTCCCATCCCCACAGGGGTCCTTGCACTAGGAATCTGAGTGAGTAATTTCCTATCCATTTGTCATGCAAAAATTGATTTCAGTGCCAAAAATTGTTTTACACGCACTTTTAAATAACCCGACTCCTCCTTTAATTTAGAAATAAGAAAATAATTTTTCACCTTCTAAATAAGTTTTCGTCGTCATTAGTATGTTTTGGTTTAAACTTTAAACTTACTCCGTGTGTGGACATCTCTTTCACACAATGATTGAATCTCAAAGTTTTTTTATTTCTTCCCATTTTTTTTTTTGTGAACTTACTGTTGGAATTTATGGACTCACACATATTATATGGGTGTATTAAAGTAATAATTGTATATTATATGCTGTCATAAGGTTTGGCCCAAATATAAGTGATCCGGTTAATATTAAAGTT
>ONZK01000399.1:7818-36531 GCA_900322385.1 Pharnaceum exiguum
TATGTCTCATTAATTTCCCTCATCTCACCCTTCCTTTCTATCTTGATCTACCCCTTCATAATTCTATCTACACAATATATAACTATATAAGGCAACCCATTTTTATTCTCCTTATATTTCTCTCCTTTCTTTCCTTTTTTATTATTCATCATCACATATATATATCCTTTCCTTTTCGGGAATGCTATACATTATCACATCTGAGACGGGATTAGGCTGAGTTGTTGTTGTTGTGTAAACAATATGATAACGCGAACCCACCGGGCGATGTCCGGTGAGATCCTGGAGTGCGTACTACCGTTCCTCCAGGATCCAAAAGACCGGGCATCGATCTCGGTGGTGTGCAAGCGATGGTACGACTTGGACAGCCAAACGCGGCGCCAAGTCACCATCGCTTTATGCTACACCACCACCCCTCAGCGGCTTTACGACCGCTTTCCAAATATAGAATCACTGTACTTAAAAGGAAAGCCGAGAGCGGCCATGTTTAACCTTATTCCTGAGGACTGGGGTGGGTACCTTAGTCCTTGGGTTGGTGTATTGGGTGGTTTTAAGAAGCTTCAGTCTCTTCATTTCCGGAGAATGATTGTTAGTGATGATGACCTTGATGTTATTGGTAGTGTTAAGGGTTCGAGTTTGGTTTCGCTTAAGCTTGATAAGTGTTCCGGGTTTAGCACTGATGGCTTGTTGCATATTACTCGTTCTTGCAAGTGAGTTGAGCTAAGTTTTTATATGTTTTTTTTAATATTTTGTTGTTTTTATGTTTTAGATGTTTATGTTTATCAAACTGGGACTGTTGTTGTTGTTGTTGTAGTGATTAATTTGTGTACTGTCATAATGTGTTAAAATGCGTTCCGGTCCTGTTTGGGAAATCAGCAGATAGCAGATTGATGTGAGACGAAAAGTACGGATTATGAGAGGAAAGAGTAGTACAAAATATGGTTAAAAAAAGAGAGTAGAGTTGAGCAAAAAATATGCTAAGAAAGAGCAAGCATTCTGGGTGATTCCCAAACAGTACCTTCGAATCGAGTTCTCGACATTTTTGAGTAGTTGGAATAGGTTAGTGCATTTTCTACTTTAGTTTATTAAGGGTTGGATTGAGTGAGAGATTTGATAGGTAATTTTGGTGGGTGGGTTCTATGGTGGAGTTTCTGTTTGGTTGTTGAAATTGTTTGATGCCCAAATTTAGAATATTGTGAAGGGAAATATTCGGGGTAGTTGTTAAATCATTGAAATGGAATCAAAATGGTTAGGTCTCTTAAACACTTTTGACTGCACTTGGATGTTGCTCTTTTGACTTTGAATGGATTTATAAAATTTTCTCCGTCCAGCTAGAGGGAGTGTTGATTTAGTGGAGGGGGGTTCTAGAGCTTGTGGCGGACTTTTCGTTTGCAAAGCGGTCTCCCCCCCCCCCCCAACTCTGTATAGTGTTGTTGAGGATGATTTTTTACTTTGGAGTAATTGAATACCCTGGGTTTGGATTACTTTGGCTGTGTTGAGATGTCGGATGTTGTGTTGCCAGTACTTGAACTGATTGTGACGTTGTGTTCAATTTTGATCAAGGGCTATCAAAAATGTGCTGAAATTTAATATTTTTGCAATGTTTTCCTTGTCAAGTGGTCAAATTTAGTGAAACAATGCACTATCATTGTTGAACATGTTTGGGGTCATGAATTCATGATAGTGAGTCTACATTAGCAAAAGCTTAATCTTGGAAAGTTAACATCACCTGCTAAAATTTTGACAGTTAGAAGCGGTTGTCTTTTAGCATTCACCGTTTGGTGCTTGTCTAGAACTATTAAGAAAACAAGAAATCTCTGTCCGTTTACTGAGTTTGATTTGTTTGGTTGGGTGTGTCTGAGCTGATTGCTTCATTGTTTCTGTGTCTCTTTTGAGGTTTCTGCAGTTTTTCGACCAAGCTGGTGATATTGAAATCGGTGAAAAAGTTCGTACATAATTGGAAATTCTAGCTTGGATTTTAGCTTTGTTGCCGCACTTGCACTATTTACCTTGACCCTATCAATTAAAACACAACACTTTTCTGCACAACCTCTATGTATTCCAGCTAATATTTCGTGTTTTTTTTTTATTAAATTGGGAGCAGATCTTTAATGTTATACACAATTTCGTTGCTTTGAAACCTATATTGTATCGAAATATTGTCTGTGCGCTGCTCATAAGTCTTTGTGACAACTATTTATTAGCCTTGGATGTTCTAACTGATTAAAACTTGTGCTGATTGTCTGTGAATGTAGGAACTTGAAAACTCTGTTTTTGGAAGACAGTAGTATCGATGATAGAAGCGGTGAATGGTTACACCAGTTAGCGCTGAACAACAAATGTCTGGAAACATTAAACTTCTACTTGACTGATCTGGATAATATAGGAGTTGAAGATCTTGAGCTTCTTGCCAAAAATTGTCCCTTAGTCTCCGTCAAAATTGCGGATACCAATCTGGCCTATCTTGTGAACTTTTTCCGTTCTACTACAAGATTGCGCGAGTTTTGCGGGGGTTCCTTTTCGGAGGATTTTGACCAATTTTGTAGTTTTGTGTTTCCGGCTGGATTGAACTCTATGGGTCTCATGTTCTTACAAAATATTCAAGTGCCTGTACTCTACCCCATTGCCAAATGTTTGAAGAAGTTGGATCTTATTTATGCATCGCTAGATAGTGCAGGTCACTGTGACCTGATTCGTAAGTGCCCCAATTTAGAAGTGTTGGAGGTATAATTTTCTGATCCTTTTTAGTTTCCATCTTATCATACCTTCTCGTTTCCTTTTTTTTTGGTTCGATTTGTTTGTCATTTATTTTCCCTCTTTGCTTGCTTATTCCCCGCGCCTGCTGTCTTTAACTCCATATTGCATAACTTATTTTGAAAACTTTCCCCCTATCCCCACCCTCTTCCCATCAGAATGTGTCACTTTTTTTTTTTGGGACAAATGCTGCCTATAAGTTATTGGTGATATTATTTTTAGGAAAACAAAGGAGCAATGATAGTTTGATACTAGGTACTTAGATTGGCACAACCGATACTTTGATTGCACCACCCAGGCACCCACCTGACTTTTGGTTCATTATGCTAGGTCTTGAAGTAGATCAATATATCCGCGCTACTATTAGCCAAGAAAATGATACCTTTAGTTGTCCCTATCTCACTGCTAAGCTTGTGCACATGTTTCCAACTCTTCCATCAGTTTCCAAATATTCCTTCTGGCTGTTTTCTGCAGTAGGCACTAATCTGTGTTTTTAGAAACATAATTCTACTTTTTTTTTCCGGAGAACAGATACATGCATATGCACAAGCAAATTCTATTTTGATTTATGATACTAGTTTTATTACTTTCTCATTTGCTCATTGTCCTGCTATTGTCAACAGATAAGGAATGAGATAGGTGACCATGGTTTGGAGGTTGTATCTTCAACTTGTAAGAGATTGAAAAGGCTTCGTATTGAAAGAGGGGCAGATGATCAAGGGCTTGAGGTCGAACCAGGCGTGGTTACACAAAGAGGATTAATTGCTATTTCGCAAGGCTGTCCAGAGTTAGAGTATCTCGCTTTGTATATCTCTGATATAACAAATGAAGCTTTGAAACAAATAGGACAAAACCTGAAAAAGCTGAATGATTTCCGACTTGTATTACTTGATCAAGAAGGTACAATCACTGATTTGCCCCTTGACAATGGGGTTAAAGCACTTCTACAGGGTTGTCAGGAGTTGCGAAGATTTGCTTTATATGTTAGACCGGGTGGCTTGACTGATTTGGGATTGAGTTACATTGGCCAGTACAGTCGAAATGTAAGGTGGATGCTTTTAGGTTACGTTGGAGACACTGATGAAGGGCTTTTGGAGTTTTCTAGAGGCTGTCCTAGCTTGGAGAAACTTGAAATGAGAGCTTGTTGCTTCACAGAACGGGCTCTGGCTATTGCTGCAACACGGCTTGCTTCTTTGAAATACATGTGGGTCCAAGGGTACAGAGCATCTCAAATGGGTATTTTTGATCTGCTGGAAATGGCACGGCCATACTGGAATATTGAACTCATTCCTGGTGATCAATATGATGATGGTAACGAGAATGGTCAGCCTGCAGTAGTTGCTCATCCGTCTCATATTGTGGCTTATTATTCACTTGCTGGCCGGAGAACAGACAATCCAGTGACTGTTATGCCGCTGGATGTAGGCCATGTGGCGGACCTCTAGGCCTGTATATATTTCCCTTTTCATTCAGTTGGATTTTGCCTTCTTATACACACGTGCTTCATGTCATGTTCATAACTTTTTGATATCTGGGTTTTTCAATAGAACACACCATTTTTTTCTCCAGATTTGTCTTATTAAGTTCTGGTGATTTTTTTTTTGGGACAACTTGACATGTATTTTTATCAGCCTTCGATTCATGAATTGGATTCCAGGCTTCTGAAGTGTCAGTCTGAGCGACCAGTAAACTATTGTACTGGACCAGTGAATACAAAGGCTGATGAAAATATCATTTGAGAAATAAAATAGCATATACTGTGTACTTGTGAAACTGGTTCCTCAGTTACTCTCAAGAATCAAGAAATGACAATCTTCTTCTATCAAATGAGATTAACTATGTTTTTTCTATTGGTGTCCAGAATCTTTCATTTTTGTGTTTTCTTTTTTTCTGGTTGATTTCTGAATGTTATGGCACAGGATGAATCTAACCTAGCTTGGGTTTATCCCACAGGTTAAAAGGTCCTGTAATAACAGACATGATACTACATATTCCTTCTGACAACATTTTCACTGATTGCATGCTCAAGATTCACCATTCCATCATGGGCATGTAGTGTCGTGACCGAACAAGCAGGTGCATTTCTATTCTTTTTATTTATTAATACTGCTAATTTTCAGTTGTCAGATTTGTATTTTGATGGCCTCTTAGATTTCTCAGCTGCCCCTTTTTCTTGTTTCTTGTCTTTGTTTGTTTGTTTGTTTATTATATCAGTACAATAGTCTCAGCATTAAGAATAAACATTAATTCATTGACACCTTCATAGTACACAGGTATTGTACAAAATTTGTCTGAATGTAACCACTAAACCCTTTTTGATCGAGATTTCTGACTTCTTCTGTAGAGAAAAGAAATCAGGAGTCTAGGGAAGCCGTTCAACGATCCTGTTTCATCACGGCGAAATATCTGAATCAGTCTAGAGTTCACTTATTCCACTCTTGTTACTAGTGAGTGCTAAAAGATGTGAAAAAAGTTTCAGTGAGAAGGTAGAGGAGAAATGAGTAGACTGGACATCTCGGCTCTGGCTGCATTTTTTTTTTTTTTTTTGTGATCTTCGTGGCTCCTAACTCAAAAGAATTGCACAGAAACTAATTAGTCCTGCATGGAGAATGTTAGGCTTACCTTCCAAGTTACCAACTTCGTAATAGAATGCACCCTGTGGCTCTCATTGCTTTTCTAAAGAGCTAATATTCATACGTAGAGAGAGCTTCCGAAAGACGATGAAAGTTGATATTTCTTCGAGGGTAAGGCCAACATTTTCCATCTTGTGCGGGGATCAAATATGTCCATTGATATGATTTCTTGAAGCTATCTTCATTTTTTTTTTTGGCTGCTGTTCTCCTAGGTCCAAGAGGAGTATTTTGGTGTTGGTAGCGTCCCGTTTTTCTGTGATCTTTTTTTTTTTTGGTCCTTTGGGTATAGTTAGTAATTAGTATTAGCTGCTTCCTTCATTGACATTAGTTTAGACTATTATGTCGACCATTTGGTGGCTTGTGTATTGGGGGCATGATTATGATATAATTGCTCTGCTTCTCCTACGTGACCAGCAGGATTGCACACATCCAACCACCTACCTTAAGTGGTTGTCTGGTTGACTGTTTGGATTAGTTTAACTTAATCTGTAGGTCCGATGCAGCAACGTAGCGTTTGTCTGTTCTCATTGTAACATAAGCGAAAAGCACTAGATTAGCAAGGAGAGGCGGTATAGTTGTGCACTTGTGCTAGTTTGTCCGGCAGTTTATATTTCCAGTTTTCTATTGTAGGTATTCTTGGAAGTTCATGCAGTAGTCATACTTTAGATTCAAAAATTTAAAACTAAGTCGGTCCCTGTTGTGCTTTTTGCTTTTTCCTCTGTAGTGCAAGATTTGCATTGCCTCCACTGCTAATGAGATGTATAATAATGTCTCATATTTGTCCTCTGCCTTGTTAAAGTTGATGAGTGAATTGTAGACTGCTGGAGTGCTGGGTTATTCACTTGTGTTCAGGGATTCTTGTTCTGGCAGTATTACTAGGAGTGGTAATGTAGAATAAGATATTAACTTTATTATCGTAGTACAGAGGTGGTGGTGTTAGTTGTTACTGGCTTACTGCTAGTCTGGTATTGTAATATTGATGCTAGAAATAGCGGTAACAATGTCGGGCAGCCCCATTGAATGGGATTTACACTCGATTGTTGTTGTTGTAATCACGCTAATATCCTGATGATGATGAAGCCACAAGCCAGAGGTACATAAAGGATAGCTGAAAAACAAGCTTACTGCTGTGGGCCTGTGGCCAAGATATTGTACAAAATCCATTTTTATTTCTTTTTTCATCCCGCTAGCATCATACAAGTATTGGATGATGCATGAAAAGTGAAATGGATGAGCATCAGGGAGCCATATTGATCCTGTGACATGATGCCAATCAACTAAAAGCAGTTCATGTAATATTAATTCCAATTTAAACAATACCTATAAGCCTATATTACTTTTGTCAAGACCTCTTATGCTTATAGTATTTTGCTTACTCAATGATACTGATCTATTGAGTATTGGCTACTGTTTCCATATAAAGAAATGAAAATAAAAAAGAGGGAGTGATCTGCTGATACAGCATTTTCACAGATCAAGATGAGGATGTGAAAAAGAAAAGCAGCCCTCAATGTGAAAACAAATCACTGATCATGGTTGTGACTTGCTAGGAGACTCTAATACTCGGCTAAAGGTCCTTCTGGCTTCTGGTGGTTGTAATGTATTTTCATTTCCCTTTGTTGATGCCGTCTGGGTGGTGAAATATCACCTTCAAAGTCATACTCATGAAGACTACTGCTTTTCTTTCTTCCTACTTTTTTTTTATTTCGAGAGGTAGGCACGTAGATCACATGGGTAATTTCAATTTTTGTGTGATGATACTTGTTCATGATTGTGCCCCAAAGAGCCTTTTGTTTCTTTCTTTAATTTTTTATACAGCAGCAGTCTCTCGAAGAGTTAAGACCTTTAGTTTGGCACAAAGGATCCTCGGAAACAAACTCTCTGTTTTCAGGGGTAAGGTTGCATACATCCCGACCCTCGAGTACCCCCATAGAATGAGGATTTACACTCGTTTATTGTTGTTGTAGTTTAGCACAAGAATCCTGCTCCTCTTGATTATCATCTAACTGAAGAATCTCAAAAGAAATCGAATATAAATCTTGTCGAGGGATCAACCTAAACGTCTGCACAACTTAAGGAAAATAGATAGCTAGATTAATTAAGCACCGAAAGTTGTTGGGAGATTCAGTTCTCTCCTTATCTCTACCCTGCAGCACCTTTTATGACCCGAGTGCAACAGTACGTACTTGAAATTCCAAGCTCAAGAGATGAATAATTCTATGCCAAAAGAAGGAATCATTAGCTATTTAGGGTACTACTTGAGATGATGCAAGGTTAATAATAAGCTTCTCGGACCATTTGATAGGAATAGTCAAGATTTTATTCTAAATAATGGAGATGAACAAAGATGCTTTTATTCCCACATAACAGGGTCTCAATGTGACTTAACATAGTCGCCAATAACCTTTTTCACAATCAAGTATCCAAAAGGTAATTGATGCTGTCCTGAAACTTGTTGAAGAAGCTCAACAACTTTTTTTTAACTTTCTATTGTGTGCATGCGATGATGAAGTTGCATGTATCCAGTTATTACTGCATTACTATATTTTTACATGTTTAATTGCTAAGAGTCTGAAACAGATTGGGGTAAAATAGTTGGTAAAAGGGAAAAACTATAGAGATCTTTTATGATGCCCTTGCTGATTAAAGTTTTAGTGAAAGATGCTTTGGGTGCTTAGTGGAATTCAGAGTCACCCCAATGACTAGTGATGGTGATGAAAGGGTTGGTCAATTTGGCCATGTTGGATGCACTAAAAACTAATGGATGGTGGAAATATGTCTTTTGCAAATAGGAGAAATGAGTAAAAGCAAGCAATCAGATACAGAGGAACTTCTCCAAAGGGTGCCTTATGCCCCCCCTACAGTCAGCTAATTTGGCTGCAGTTTTTTGGTGTGACTTGGCCTATCACCCTACTTGTCTAGATTCTTCCAATGTAGGCCCTTCGTGACTGCCCTTAAACAATAGGAACAGCCGCAAAAAAGGAAATGTTATATGAAGAAGAAACTTAAACTAATTTCAGTCTCAAGAGTAGTGATTTACCGAGGAAAAAACAAGAACAAATAATAGCCCGGATGATGCAACTGTTGTGTTGTTTTTGCGATCACTGTACCAAACCCGGATGAGATTTGATCAGGTCATAATTAAATTGCACAGGACATTTTGAAGTTGACATGAGGATTAGCCAAGTTACTTGCATGGAAAAATGCCATTTGTAACCAAATGTTAATGGCTGTCAATTGTTGAGTTCGGAAGTGTTTCTGAGCATTATGAAATCACTTAGAGCTTGGCATAGTGACCAAAACCACCGTGCCCATAAAAGATATCATGATTCTAATGTACAATAATAGCCCTCAAGACATTAATATGATTTTACATTCTTCTGATGGTGTACAAACTATGTACTTAGCCGGAGACATACCACACAAAAACCTTGAGAAATCATACCAGTTTCCCATGTTTCGAGGCTTCTAATTCGATCCTACATAAGCTCCCTGATAGGCGCTGCTATATAAGTTCTGTCGTCCATGATGAGATGAGTTGAAAGCCATAAAAGCTTCATTGTTGGAGTTACTCCAATCAAGTATCATCTTAGGCACAATGTTGATGGATGTTTGGAGTAACGGATACGAACTTGATTGGTCTAGTAGTGATTTTAGCTTCTGATCATCAGTCTCAGTAACTACAGGCGAAGTATCGGTTACATTAGCCGTGGTGATGTCGTGAATGCTTGGTCTCCGTTTATCCTTTGCTCCTGAATTTTGCCTTAGGAAGTACTTCTGGGCATGACTAGCCACTTGTGTTGGTGTCTTTGAGATGACAAAGTTGCGTGATATGTTTCTCCAGTCCCCCTTGCCGTGCTTCTGGAGACCCAGTAAAAACCGCCTGTAAAACAATCTTTGTTACTCAGTATTCTCACTTCTGTAACAAAAGCGAAACCAGACCTTAAAGACCACAACTTAGGTTAGCTAGAAGCCTTGATATGTGACTGAAAGGCTAATCCTAATCTAAATTTGGCCCTCTGAGTGTAAGGTTGCGTACATCCTGACCCCCGAGCACCCCATTGAATCGGGATTATACTCGGTTGTTGTTGTTGTTGTTGAGCGTAAGCCCTTCTAAGAATGAAATTGAATTGTATAGAATTGGCAGTCTGGCACCCATAATCTAAAATCATGGTGAAAACTGAAAACCGATCATGGATATGCTAAATACGTGCCTTCAAAGGTCATCTATACCTATATACTATCACTAACTGATGATCGGTTGAGTGATCACTTAATCACTACCACTAATAATACCATTATACCAGGCAATCAGGCACCAAACATTTATAGTAAGGAATCCAATTAATGGTATGCTAGAAGATACTTAAAATGGATGTCATCTTATTACCTGTGCTCATCTTCAGTCCAAGGAACACCCTTCTTTCTTTCCTGCTCATGGGTAGGCCTAGGCATGGCAGCTGACCTCTTTCTGAAGGGATCAAACCTATTGTTATCAACCCAATCTAAGGTGAAAGGAGAGGCAAGATACCCAGGAATTGGGACCAAACCAGCCTCAATATCAGTAACATCATCTAATAACTCATCATACTGTTTTTTAACATCCCAAGCAGACTTTCCAGGGATCATAGCAGCCACTTTTGACCATCTATCTGGGGTTTTGTCATCATATATTGCAAGGGCTCTCTCAAACTCTTTGTTCTCTTCCTTTGTCCATATGCTGCTGCTCTTATTATTCTCTTGAAATAGCCAAGAGTAATCTGCCAAGGAAGCTTGATATAATGCTCCCATGCCACTCTTTTTTTTCTCTAGTTTGCTTGTCTTTTTGGTCTGATCACTTTCTCTCTTTCAAAGACTCAAGAAGCTGCTTTTTTAGATTATTGAAAGCCTTTTGATCAGCTTGAGATTCATGGGTTGGTAAAGAAAGAGTTGAAATGGGTGAATTTAAAGGGGTGGTGGTGATATGATGCAAGGTTTTGTGGAGGTGTATAGGAATGAAGTGATAAGGTAAGAATACAAAATGTGAGGAAAATGAAGTTTCAGTATGACCCAAAATGAATTTGTGATGAATTTAGAATCATTTGTGAGAGAATCAGAACATTTGAGTACCCACTAAATCAAATTGTAGAAATTGAAGAATCAAAGAGAACCCTTAGAAGAAAAAAATAATCAAAAAAGCCACCGACTTTGTTGTCCTCCACAGCACTAAGAACTTCTGCTAGTAGTGTAGAGTGTAGACCCACCCTACTGCAGCTCAACTTATGCTGTGGAAGAACTCAAACTTCACAGAAAAAGGATCAACACCCAGAAGTTCCTTTCTTGTTTAGTCTAGAATTATATACTGTTAAGAATTTTGATCAATGTGAAATGGCAGTTGTGAAATCACAGTTGAAGGTATGCCTAGCTAGGAGGAAGAGTGGATACAAAACAAAGAATCTTATAAAAATTTATTGACCTTGCTTTTAGAGCTTGTAGTGAGAATGACAGGAAGGGAATGTTGGAAAGAAGAGCAGGTCAATTAGAGAGACATTTTTAGTTCAGCTCATTATATAAATGTTATGAGCTGTTATGATCTAATACGGCTATACACAAACGAATAAATTAAAAATTAATGGAAAATGGACAAGCCCATACATGTTTTTCAATTATACAACTTCCTTTCAACTAAACCAAAAAACTAATAAAAAGAGAAGAAAAGAAAGGGAAAATTGAAATGGAATGGAAAGAACAATTGCTAATTGGATTGTCAAAAAGGCAGGTGACATGGTACCAAGAAAAGAAAAGTTTTGTATAATGGGTTACTGGCTGTGCATGATTGGAGCCATTGGACCCTGTGCACCTAAAGACAAAGCTGTTCCACTGTTGAATGAAAGCTGCTTACTGTATGCATAAACTTTTTTCACCAATATGGCCCTGTTTGGCAAATCTGTTATCTACTCTTTTTTAACATATCTCGTCTTTTTATGTCTCACATCAATCTGCTATTGAATCTACTATTTTCTTATTTTGTCATTTTCTCTCTCACATCAATCTCCAATCTGCTATCTGCTTCTACTATCTGTTAATTACCCAAACAGGGCCTATATCTTTTGTTGAGGTAAATTTTGAAAAGTGTGGTATGTAAAGAGAAAGGCTGATGTATTGTCACATTGCATATAGAAAGTTGATGAACAATTATCAATAATGGGATCTCATCAAGCTTTTCTGTAGAATTACTACTGCTACAAGTTAGGAATGTGCTAACCTTTTTTTTTTTTTTCCAGGCATATCACTCAAAATGCAGGCATGCATTGTGGACCACTCATTTTATTGTTTTAATTTTTGTCACCACAGATTTTCCTATCCGTCGTGACGGATAATATGATTTGTCATCAAATTTATTAGAAACTGTCGTCACGGATATGATAGGGCGGTGAATCTCCTATCCGTCATGACAGATAATAAAGTCTGTCATCAGCGAAATTAAAAATTGTCGTCACAGATGCATGCATGTATTTTTTGTGATATGCCTGGAAAAAAAAACAAGGTTAGCAAGAATTCTATAATGTGAAAGTATGTGTGTTGTTTTGGCGACTAGTTGTCCCACGTTTGTTGTTTGTAGTGGCTTAGATGTGTTTATAAGTGAGTTCGCATCTTACCCATAACCAATTAATTTTGGGTTGGATCTCACAAACTTATATCACCACTCTATGGGCCGAGTTTAACAATTTTTTTTTTTTGAGTTTAACAATTATTACACATGAGGAAATACATTTTAGTGTTAAAATGTTAATTTTCTCAGTTTTGGTAAGAAAATTCCAGATATTTCACTATGCCTAATCCCATGTACGTATTAAAAGTAGATAATCATAGTGCTCCATAATCAATTATTTCAATATGGCCAGTCATAAAGATTCTAATATTCAATTGCAACTTGCCAAGGAGGTTCTTTGCAATTATGGCTAGTGAATATCTGTATCAAACAAGAACAAACAAATTACAACTAACTTTAAATGAGTGGAAATAAACATTTCCATATCGTTTAGTCTTTGATGGCTTGATGTGAGTTGGTCCCTCCTTTGATTCCTAACATTTGTATTTTGTATTCCAATTTCCAAAATCCAAAGTGAAATACTGAAATCCTTTTACCTCGTGGGTTCATATAGTACAACATTTATCTTTTTTGACAAAAGAATACCTTGTGTAGTAGCAACATTTCTTGTAGTACACACAATAAAAAAGGTCAATGCCTTTCCCTCAAAAAAAGAAAAAAAAGTCAATGCATGTGCTTTACCTGAGGAGCATTAATCTCTGTTGGTATATGGAAGTGTTTAACAAAGCGCCTGTAGCTCAGTGGATAGAGCGTCTGTTTCCTAAGCAGAAGGTCGTAGGTTCGACCCCTACCTGGCGCGCAACTGTTTTGATGTTTATGCGTTTTTCTGTGTTGAATATATTCTTCTAAGTTTCTGAAGTTTTAGCAATATGATTATCATAGTATATCATGTATTAAAAACAAAAAAAAAAAAACAGAAGCAATTTTCTGTTGTTTTTATATTTATGCTTTCAGTTTCTGAAGTTTCAGCAATATGATTATCATAGTATGTCACAAACAAAACAAAAAAGGTGTCCTGACTGAGCAAAACCAAACACATGTATGATGTATCAATGTATGATGTATGTACAAATATGCTAGTAACTGAGTAACTTATACAGTTATATACAATAGTTTTTCTGTTCTGAATAAAACTGGCAGATAGATATTCACAACTCTCAAGGAAATGCAGAAAATATAAAAATCAAGAAAAGGAAAACTAGGCCTTATTGTCTTCACTCTTCAGCTAGTTTTGTGTGTGACTGTGTGTGTGTGTGTGAGCAAGACACTGCTTTGCAGTTTGAACACTGCTTGACGCGTGCAAAACCAACATTTGGTCTGTCTGAATATCTTTCTGTACATACTCTCAGCCAATGTACGCAGCTAATGATTAATGAAGGACACTTCTTAAAGAAACCTCTAGAGAAGCTTGTGATAATCTTTAATTTTCTTCCTAAGTTCCTCAGGCCTTAATCACATTTTAGCATTTGGGAAAGTCCTTGGGAGGCGGTAGAATAGACTCATTGGGTCCTTTGCCATTTTCGACGACGAATGCCATCTTTAGCCCCCATGAAGTGTGTACTTCTAAATGGCAATGCAAGAACCAAACACCTGCATGGTTACACCATAGTCCATATAGATTGTTAGTACATGCTAATATCTCTTATAGTATACTTAACTACGAATTAATGAAAGCTTTGTTTTTATTTTACCCTCTCTTGGCCAGCATCAAATGCATAGGACTTCAGAGAAATCAAATGCCATTACCTGGATTATTAGCCTGGAATCTGAGTGCTGTCCATCCACCTGTAGCAACATCAATGGTATTTCGTTCAACAGGATCAACAAGATTAAAACCTTTTGGATCTTTACTTGGATCATAATTCCCTTTACCCATTCCAACCACAAAGAAATTATAACCATGGAGATGGATTGGGTGGCTTTCAGGCGCGATGATAGCTGTGTCTTGGAGCACAATTTGGACCGTTGCATTAAAAGGCAACCTGTAAACTTTAGTACCATTCATGGTCACCAAGCCTCCAGTATACTTTCCTGTATAATTGAAAGTCATTGGAGGTTTTGCAGGGAAATCATCCGTAAAGACCCCGCTTATGTTATAATATTGAGCTTGGAGCAATGAAATAGTAGGCATGACAAATGTGACATTGTTAATATTTCCCACAAACCTACTTCCATTTAGGCATGTTGGACAGGGGTTAGTTCCAACACCCATTGTGAAGAGCAGAGAATGGTCGACTGTCAAGGGTACTTTGGCAGGGTACTTCTTTGAGTTCAGGCTTCTGAGGGCGTTGATGAAGTTCAGTTGAGAAACTGTGGCATTTAGAGGTGGCATAGCAGTGAGCAGAAGGGGGGAACCTGCTTGGTGGCCTCCCTTGTACCGCAAGAGACCGTAATTTGTTATGTTATCAACAGGAACAGGAGCGTCCATGAAAGTGGAGATGGCGATCAAGTACTTTCCAGGTGTTTGATTAGTAGTTAGAAGGGCATTTGTGGTTTGCCCAGGGGCTATGTATATGGTGTCTGTTTTGAAAGGTTTTGTGTAGCTTGCATCCACTTCGACAATAGTTAACTGATGCCTTGCGATTTTGAAGAAGAGTTCGTCATTTGTTGCAGCATTGACTATGCGGAGGAGGTATGTCTTGTTGTGCTCAACACGTAGAGTGTAAGTAGCTGCATAAAATAACTTGCATTAGTGGTTCAGCCAGACTTGAAAGTTCAAACTTGATATTAACATGCCATAACAAGTAGCTTGGTTAGATAAAATGACATAGTTGTTGTAAAGGTGACTTGTGTGTGATTTTGAAAGAGTGTTCTTGCAATTGCAATTTAGAGTATGATGTAGGTACCCTGAGAAGAAGAGGGACAATTTCGTATGGGTCCAATGTGGCCATTGATAGTATGAGCATCCGAATTATTTGGCGGCTGACCAGATTGTGTAGCTTGATTGATTACCGCTTCAGTATCTGCTTTCCACCATTCCCCTGCATTAGATGTATGATAGGAAAACAAAGCTTAGTTTAGTTTATTTAAATTGATGATTGCTTTAGCAGTATTTATACCTTCTGTGGACAAACAGTAATGTCTATAACCTAACCTAAGACAATCAGTTTTTCCTTGTCAGGTTTAGGAAAAGGGTAAGGACTGCTCTTCTTAGGCAAGATGATGATGGCCCCATGCACGGTTGTCCTTAACCAGGAAACGTGTGCATGCCAAAGAAGGGTGCCTCGCTGCCCTGTGATGGTGAAATTATAAAGGTAGCTTTGCCCTGTCTGTATAGGGCATTGTGTTATGTATGCTGGTCCATCTGACCAACCAGTTCGCAGTTGCCTCACGCCATGCCTGCAAATCCGCAACTAAGGCATTATAATTTATGAAATAGCTTGATTTTAGGCATGGAACTGTAGTATGCAAGAGAAATAGAACTATCAGTAGGAACTGGGAACTTATTAATGTATAGTCACCAGTAAAAGAGGCTTCAAACTGTCACAGCTCATTAATCTTGTAACACTGTGTAGTGAAGTAAAAGAATAACTATTTTTAAGCTATACAGAGAATTTGTTTGAGTTTGTTCTCAGGCAGTTAAAGAATGAGATTTCCAGCAGGGTAAGGGGGGAAAAGGCTCTCTGGAAGTGTCGTCTCACCAATGTATTGTGAGATTGTACTGAACATGATTGACAACTCTAACTAGAACTGTATCGTCCTCTCTGGCTCGGAGTGTTGGTCCTGGAAATTTGCCATTTACAGTCACAATGGGCTTTGTTGAGCAAAGCTTGGTGTAGTTTTGCATTACCACCTGCATAGCAATAACCGAGCATAAATTGTTAGTTGGTAGGAACTGGACTATAGTTCTATGCAGGTCATATGTTTGAGATCATTTTTAGTGTCATAACCTTGAACTCGTAATGCCTGACCATGGCACCGGACAATGACGGAAACAAGAGAAGGGTCATCATTGCCCAAAGCCATGTATCCATGTCTACTGCTCACTATCAGTCTAGCTCCCTCCCTTTTTTGTGTATATCTGTTCCAAGTTTTGTGCCTTTAACTGCTTTTCAGTTGGAGTGAATGCGTGATCATTCACATAACACACTTATAGAAGCTCATTTTCACTTGAGATGCAGTGTCATTTTACTTGGTTAGGTGAGTGAGGATGCTATCCATGTGTTCATTTTGTAAGCCATTTGTTTTACGTTATCTTGCATATTACATAAAGTTGTTCCTCCTCATATTCCTATCAGGGCGTTTTGGTGTTCATGTAAGCTACATTCTATTTACTAATTTTACATCCTTCTGGGAAGTCAAGTCGACATTAAACAGACCTTCTGGAACACAGTTTTCAGATGCATACATGCTAACTGCTGAGTGCTGACTCCTCTGCCCCCTCGTTGTCAAGACATCATTCTTCGATGTGAGATTAACATATCTAGTCAAGTTATTTATAGAATAATCATTGGAAATCTTCTGATTGTCTTGTTCATCTGAGTACTTGATTCTGACTGTCCTGTTCGTCGCTGAAAAGCTAGTGTTTGTCTGTGTTCTTCACAGTAATGACTGCTAGTTGGATACTCGCATAAAATAGTTTCATAGGTCTGGCACTAGATCATATTCAAAACTTCAAAAGGCATCAAACAGTTCTTCACAGAAATTGGTAGTATTGGTTTACTTAGACTGCTATGCTTCAGAGAACAGTGAAGTAAAAAGTAAAGTTTATACAAGAAAAGTGAACTAAATTTTGTGCAACATTTGTTTCCACGTGGTTCTAATGAGCTTTGATGTGTAAATGTAAGCTTTAATCAAAGATTAAGATGTAACAGAGGTTATTAATCTTGTTTGGAGTTTGGACTGACCATCCTTAGCTTGATAAAAGAGAGATATATGTGCACAGCTGAAATAGATGGTTGGTAAGCTACTTCCATACAAGGATTACATAAGGTTCTTGATTGGTGGTTCGAGATTTGGAGCAATGAAATTCACATAGTGTTCAGTGCCGTGTTGCCTTACTAGTCTGAAGACTGAATATCTTCTGATTCATATGACTTCTGTTTCTGTAAACCTGGAAAAGATTTCTGATACTTCCCTGAAGGTCTGAAGCCACTGCTTTTGTTCAAAACATACGCTATTGAATTTATACTTATGGCGTTACAGCGACTCTCACAATTTACATCAGAAAACAAACTCGAAAACCGAATAGCCCCATGTGCCTCCAAACATTAAGAGCATTTGGCATGATTAAACAGCGTAAAACTAATTCATTTGATTTAAGCAGCTGCTCCAACAGGTACTGGTTCCTCAAGCCTAGAGGACCCGTACATTGTCTTCTCGAACCTTATGATCTCGTTCTTGGACCCGTAAGCTACCTGGGTTCTGTCGTCAAGGTTGACGACGACCCTGTCTAAGACAGACTTCGTTCCATCGCTACTGTAACCTCCGGCCTTCTCAATCAAGAAGCCTAGAGGAGCTACCTCAAACAACAGCCTCAATTTTGCCTTGGCAGTTGGTGAGGTAACATTTGTGAAGATCCCCTTCTCCTTCACTATGATCTTCATAGCATGAAAGATTGATAAATTGTTAGTTTAGGGTTACTTAAGGTTTACCATATCATGTTAAAATGAGAAAAAAAGAAGATTGAACTGTTTGTAAACCTGATTAACATCTGGCACCATTCCTCCTGTGTATCTCAATGTGTATTTCTCCCTCACGTAATATTGGATCAACTGCAGACGATCAAAAAAAGGAGTCATTAAGTGTCATGAGTCATATGAAAATGGAAGTTACAGTAGAATCATTAGTGAATGGCCTGATGGAGCTTAAAGAAGAACTGTGCTAGATCAGTGTACAAACCTTGTCATATTCAGCATTGTCAAATGTGGCTCTCAAGTTTCCAGGGCAGAACAGTTTTCCTTCACCTATTTCTGTCGTTTCCTTAACAAGCTGCCACTTCCCTACAGTAATCAAGACAGTATTAGCTCAAAAATACAAACACAGAAAATGATTTGGTAGCATATACATTGACCAAATAATGTTGCTTCTGATACTAATCAGTAATCACAAAAGCCAGACTGAATCATGCAACTGAAGGAACGTGTTTTGTCAAGCGTGCAAACCTTCATCAAGAAGAAGGAATTCATGGGTGCCAGGGTAGTCCTTGAGGGCCAAGACATAGGTAGTCCTAGGGCCATAAATTCCCATGGCTGCAGCAACTTGGTCTGCGCCTGTCACCCCTTGCAACTTGTCACCTGGCCAAACCCCAAAAATGGTGCCGACTGAGAAGTTGGTGTCCACAATGCTGGAGCCATCAAGCGGGTCAAATGCGACACTGAATCCGCCTACCATTTTCAAGTATGAAAAGAGCTGTAAGTTGAGACAGCTAGCTAGGAATTGAACCTCAATGTATAATAGGTTGAAGAGAGTAAGATCGAGATTTAGCAAACCTTCTGTTGGGCCACCCATGTCTTGAAGCTCAGGGAGTTCTTCTGAGCAAGCATACTTGCAGAAGTGTGAGTGCTCTAAGGCCTATATGCATCAGATTTTCACCAAAATATTAGCTTCCACCTAGCTAGAGGTTTTGAAACGTCTGTCGTCTGATCAAGGTTTCTTATCAAAAGAACATAGTTTTAAGAAGGCACCTTTTAAGAATGAATCGTAGTTGAGTTTTGAAATATAAAAATTCACCAAGTCAGTCAGCTTAATTCCATCCTCCCTCAAGCTATTGGGAAGCAATGAAGTCTTGCATATATTGTAAGGCGATCGAGAACTACCAAGGGTAGATTAAGTACAATACATCAATGATCAGTACAAGTATGAAGGTTAATTACCTCAAAAAGAAGCTTGTCAGCAAGCATATCCACAGCAAGCTGCTCATCTCCAAATGAATTCACACATTGAGTTCCACCACAGGAAGCTGTCCTCACTTTGAAGGCAATGGTTCTTAATGCTTCCCCCATACATGTCAGCAGCCTAATTAAACCCTTGTCTTTGGTTGCCTTTGCTAAGAACTCTTCCTACGTTACATTGTATAAAACGAACCATGGAGTCATTAACTTCACTTAATAGAAATTCATCACAGGCTACTCAATTTTTTTTATAACTTACATCAACTTACCAAGCTGTCACCTAGTTCACTTTTGATGGTGGGCGAGCTCCTTATCTTGATCGCCTTAGATCCCCTTCGTCCCAACCGTAACGAGTACCCATTGAATGAGCTTTTAAAACTCTACAGCACATTAGCATGAGTGAGAATTCATCAAGCAACATAGTTAGAAAATAAGTTATATAAAGGACATGCTAAGGTATATAAGCGAAGATAAAGTTTCTTTAGGCCAAAAAAGTTAGATATATGCTTTTGTTCAAGGTGGCTCTGCCAATCATTCCAACATATAGACATATATACCGTGGCATAGGATGAAGAGACTGATGATTGTGGCAAAAGAGCAGTGGAGTGCTTGGCAGTAACTCTAGGTAGCAAAATGCTCTTAGAACAGCAGGCCATAGTGGTATGATTCTAGCTTGCTGTCTGTATTGTGCAAGAGAGATTTTTCTTGCAAAGGAGCTAGGGTGATCAAGTGATACTAAGGCCTGGCCTGAGCTTGGAAGATGGGGGGTGAGTGAGTAGGATTGTAGATAAGCAGCTAGTGGGTCTCTGCCACGTGGCAATCTTTTAAGAGATAGATCACTGCTAAAGTGAATACCGTTCTCAAGTTTTATGTGGCCATACCCTCTGCTTAGATATGTCTTATGTGACATACTGACATTTATGCTGAACGAGCAGTTGGACCTTTGGTTCACTTGCTACTTGGTAACACTAGTAGTAGTATCTTAGCTAGCAATGGATATGCCCCGGCCCCCTGCTTTCAAGTTCCCAAACCCATCATTGATCGCTGCCAATCCATTAGGGTGTTCTAATTTACTGAATGCAGTTGCACAAAATCAAAAAAAAAAGAAGAAGAGAGAAGACCATTGCATAATCAATTCTTGTATATAGATAAAAACATCATTGAAATTAAACCATCTTAGATTATTTTTGATCAGAAAATTAAACCATCTTAGATAACGAAAACGGTATACAAAATTTTATTAATACAAAATAATTTTTTTTTTTGGTGTAAAGGGAGGCACTGAGTCTAAGAATCGAGCCCCCAACCTTAGGGGTTGAAGGTGTGCTCTCTACCACTTGAGCAACTCTCTCTTCTTTACAGTTTAATTAATTACTAATCCCTCAGTCCCAAATATATCTTTACAGTTTGACTTTTGTTGAGCAATTTTAGAATTTTGACCATAAATTGACAAAATATTACATTGGATTAGTTACAGAAATTATACCCATTAGACTACATTATTGAAGGATTTTTGATATTTTACATTTTTAAAAATTGTAAAGAATCTATAATAATTATCACAATTGGTCAAAGTATTAAAATAGTTGACTGAAAAAGCAATCAGAATTTCCAGATTTCCCACCTTCTAGCTTTAACAGAATATATAAATAGGGTTTTCAAAATTCTTCCCTCTTTCAAATTGAACTCAGAGGCACAACACAACACAAGAAGCTAATCGAAAATGCCAGAAGCACTTTCATCTCTCACTCACCACCAACTCACACAGTAAGTAACCCCTTCCCCTCCCCCCTCCCTGCACTCCACTCTCTCTCCTTTTACTTCACTAACTCATTTCATTTCATTTCCTCTTTTACAGGCTCTCCCAACCAATCCAAACCCTCCTCTCATCAACACCATACACCCCACCAAACCACACCAACATCTCACTCAAATCCCACCTCTTATCTCTCCTCACACCCGAAACCACACTAACCAACTTCACCCTCTGCTGTGCCTTTCTAGCCTCATCAACTTCACAAACCCCCTCAAAATCCCAATTCACCATCTGGGTACCTGACAATTTGGCTGCAGCCGCTGTTTCGGCACTTGGGCAGCTTTCGGAATTAGTGTATGGCGGTTCGGGTTGGGTGGAGAGGAGGTTGGTGGTTGATTTGGTGCCAAAGGTTGTTCCTTTGATTAAAGATAGGATTAAGGAGAGTTCAATTGGTGGTGGTGAGGGTGAGGATGAGTTTTCGGCTGCTTCGGCGAGGACCCCACTTGAGTATGCTGTTGTTGCTGCTTATCAGCTTAGGTGGATTGTCTCTCAGGTTGGGTTGTTTTGTGGGATTTTTGATTGAAATGGAAATTAGGGTTTTTTGATTATTTTTACTAATTTTAGTTATGAGGGTTTTGTTGAGTTTTGCAGGTTGAGAGGCCAAAGTTGGGGGAGTTGTGTGATTGGGTTGTTCCTTGTGGGTTGACTGCTCTTGATCATTGGTCCACTGAAGTTAAAGTATGTGCTAGTGTTTTTCTTAATTTAGTTGGTTAATTTGTGTTTCATGTGATAATTAATGTTTTATGTACTGGTTGAGATATTCTGTCTGTGTTGTGGCTTTTACTTGGTTCCTGTTCATGTTCATGAGATTTAAGAGCAATTTGAACTAATTTATGTCATGGAATGAGATATGTTTAGAATGTGGTTAAATTTCATTTCAATGGTTGATTGATGGATTTTGGTTTGGCTTTTTGGTGTTGGTTTGGTTTGACTATTCTTGAGAGAGTTATGCCATGTTTGTTAGGAAGAAAAGAAAAGAAGTGTTAATGTTCGTCTCTTTTTTTTTTTTGGTATAAAGTATTGATGATCTTGAAGACTACATAACCCATAAAATTTGAGCTGTGAAGCTTAAGCTATGATTTAGATGGTTGACTTAGGTAACTGGTATCAGTAGAATAGCGATTCAATTCCGTAGTTCTAACCAAAGGCAGAAAGCCCCCTGGTTGTAGTTTTTCCTGGATATTTATGAGTTATGACTGTGTTATTTGTAGACAGTTCAGTATTCAGAGATGCTACTTTGCTTATCTGGCCTAATTTTTTGTCGAAGAACTTGTTTGGGATGAGGAGTATTGGGATTTTACGATTTGTGGATGTTGTAATGGGATGATTTCTCTGATTAGTTATTCACGAATTCTCGCTGAATTTTTTTTCTTTTCTGGCTAAATTAGGGTAGGAGTATGTGAATACTGCTTCATGTGAATGGGCTGCTAGATGTTGGAGACCAGCCAACTGGAAAAATCTGTACTCTTCTAATTTAAGGTTTCTCCTCCTCCGGGCCTCTAAACAACAACAACATAGCCTCCAGCCGTCTAAATACTTGATAAATTCAAACGATAATGGTCATTTCTGCTTTTCTGAATGCTAGTACCCTATTAGTTGGCAGGAAATAGGTTACATTAACAAAGTCGTCACAATTATTGTTATTTGAACTTCCTTTGTATCATGTAGATATCTGCTTTTTAGTGGTCATTCTGGGTTTCTGATGCATCCGAAATTGTCTGTGTTATTTTCAGGAGCAAGGAATGATCACCTTCATACATTTAGCTAAAAATGTTAATGCCACTGAGCTTGGTTGCTATGGGGATGTGATTCTTGATGCATGTTCTCATAATATTGTTTCTAGTGATGAACTATGGCATCTTGCTGTTGAGATGTCAGTACTTCTTCTTACTTGTTTGCAAAGAAATAACCCTCGAAGCCCATGGTATGTGTTCCTCGATTCTGATAACTTTCGGTACCATTCCCGGTTTGTTCTTGCAAGCATATAGTGTATTGATCAAGAGTGATACTTGACTGGAGTCATGTTGATGCTACTGACTGTTATCTTTATATTGAACCTCTTTTTTCTGTTTCCTGGGAGCTGTGTTTATTTTGCTTCCTTGTCTTATTACCATAATCTCTCTTAATTGTGATGAGAAACTGAACACCCTCCTGTCTCTACCAACTATTATCAAATCTATTCTTTTATTTACTTAATTTCTTCAATTCGGTGTCTAGTTATTTGTGACCTTGTCGGTCTCCTTCTCATTTTACATATTTGTATATATTTTGTCAAAGCCCACATTAACAGGCCTTTCAACTTGAATTCACTCATGGGCATCTCAGGTTTTGCACTACTGCTTTTTTTCTTTTTGTGTGGTAGTGTCCATATATTGGTGAAAATTTCGAGGTGTATTTCCTCTGTCAATGAGTTTGTATATCGTACTGTTTCCCTGATTTAAGGTTTTTGTCTTTCTTCTTTTTCGTTCTCTCAGAGTTCCTTCAACCTTAGTTGGATCATGTTGAGGCAATATTCTATTACCATTTTATTCATAGTTCTGAGGAATATCTCCAGGTTTGAAAAGATGCTAAATGAGATGTTTGGTCACTTGGAGCGCCAACCCAGGAACAAAGAGCGCCGTATTGTCTGGCTTAAACATATTGATCCGCTTTTCTGCTCTGTTGGTCTTGTGCTGCTCGCTCACTTTAGACGTTTGTTTCCCCTTTTCTTCCATTGGATGCATGCTGATGATGATGAAACTATTTTGCTGGTAAGGACCATATATCTTACTTTAATACTAAAGTTACATCAGACCAAAAAAAAAATAGAGATCGATGTTCACGATGAGATACGTTATTGAAGGGGTACTTTCGCTCCTGCAGGTTCTCAAGAGAATCATAACCGTTGTGAAGTTGACATGGATACGTAATAGTCCTCATTTTGTGAGGTAATATATGTTACATGGTGTGCATGTGATGCCTCTAGCATGATAATTCTTCTTGTTGCTGGCATGAATAGTGGGGCTGTTTTGGCCCTGTAGACTCCCTTGGAATTGTTTTCACTGTTTTTCTATGAGACTGAGAGACATCTGGGTTCTTCTACTTTTCCTCTGAGCTAGTTTGATCGCATCAATCTCAGGTTGGTTGATGAACTTACTGTTCTATACAAGGAAGCTTCTATGAAAATTGCTCGTGAGGAAATCAGAACATGCATTTGTCAGATATTATCCCTGCTTAAGCAGTAAGAGTCATTTGAAATGACAGATCTCAGTCTTTTCTCCCCCCATCACCATCAATCTTGGGAAGATTATTGTCTAACTTTTTTGTTCTTCTCCAACTTAAAGATGCAAGGGACTGCAGTTTGAAACAACTTGGGAAAAGTACAAGGATGACGCAAACTTGGAGGCTCTTGCTCAGTCAGTTGCTGGAAATGCCACCACTGTGAGAATTCTGGCTTCTCTAATTTGTATCTGCATTTTCTTTTTCTGTGGAGTGTGATTATTAGAAATCTGTGTTGGAACTTTTCTTGTTGTACGAGCCACAAAGAGTGTAAAGGAGAGAAATAGAGAAAAATACTTTTTATTAGTCATATAGTGCATTCTTATATGAGATGAATGACTTGAGATATTCTCCAGATCTGAGCTCTGCTTTTAACCATGTTTGAATGAAATTAGTCAGACGAACATGTGCCAACTGCCAAATAAGTTCTTCCTCTAGCAGTAATATTGAGTATTAGAACTGATAGGTATATTGGTGGGATCAGGTTGTACTTCACCTGCTGGTATTGGGTTCACAAACAAGTCCTATTGGCAGTATCTGCCTTCCGCTGAAGCTCACTAAGCTTGCAGTTGCTAAGCTCCCTAAAGTGTTGCTACTTGCTTCAGACTTGTTCACAATGAGCTTTTGCTTCCCCCCTCCCATCACCCCCCCCCCCTTCACCCAAAATAAAATAGATCACAATGATACTGAAGCTTGTTTGTGTATTGCGTAGGTGGTTCATTGAACCCTCGGATTGCCTGTTCCCGTGTTCCGTCCACCAGATAATCAGAAAGCGTTTTTCATGGAGTTTGTCAGATGGCGATTATGGATTTCCAGATAGCGTTCTCCATGGAGCATGGCGGTTGGTGATGCTTGCAGCATTGTATCCTGGGCGCAATATTGCTCCGAGAGGCAAAGAGCAGCACATTCCTGCTGGCAGTCAAGATTGCAGTCTGTCGTCGGAAAGTTTTCACGGCTCGCCCCTAGTTTGTTGTGACTTGTGATTAGATGATTGAGTAGGTAACTGTTAGTTTGTACATTATCTGAGGCATAATCGGCAATTGCCCAATCATCTCATGGAGAATCCATTGTACATTATGGACCAGTTTTGATCATATGCCATTCTCCTCTTTCTATATCCAGTTATTCACAGTTCACCTTTGGTTGAAGGAATTCAATATCCGTATTTTGTCTTCTCATTTCCGAAGCAGCAAGTGTCTACTCTTAAGTCCTAAAGTAGCTGTCCTACCAGATCGTTTTATAATTAGTCAATAGCCAAGTAACTAGAGGAGATTGAATATGAAAGTTAAAACGAATAAATTCAGAGGTGAATCAAGTGATAATAACTAAAAAGGAATCAGAGAACGATAATAATTTGCACGTATAACTGACTAACAAGCATTTCTCATATTCATCTCTCTTCACCTTTGCACGTAATTGAATTGAACGAAATTGGTTAACATGGAAAACGACAAACAAAGAAAAATAAAAGATCTCTGTCATCCAAAGTATTGTGACAGTCCAATGTACCTCCAAAATTGAAATACAGTTAGTTATACAACACTAACAAGTTGTTAACAACTTAACATTTTCAAATGTCAAGCTGATGCACCTAATTAGTCTTCAGTAATTACCAATTTACCCTCACCATCTCTCTCCCTCACTCGATCTCACCCGCACATCCACACATCTCCACACTCTAACACAGTAGACCCACGCCACACCCAACCAATCCCCCATTCTCCAATAACCGCCAAACTGAAGATACACTCAGATACTCCCCCTCTTCCCTTCTCTCTCCATAACAACCTCTTCTCAACTCATAACAGAACACAACAATTCACAAATCTTCTTCCTCAAGCTCCCTCATCACCATTTCCCGCCAAAACCCCACTTTCACCTCTCCTTCTATAAAACCCCCCTCACATCACCCTTCCCTTCATTTCCACACTCGACTCCACTCTCTCTCCAAAAATGACACCTCTCATAATCCTCCTCCTCCCTATCCTTCTCCTCCTGACCCCACCAGTCTCCCCAACCTACCTAGGCGTAACCTACACACACCCCCCCAACACCCCACCACCAACACACCTCCCAACCCTCTTAACCACCCTAAACATAACCTCTCTTCGTCTCCCATCCCCCGACCCGACCCTCATCCGTTCCTTCTCCTACACTCCACTCTCTCTCCTCCTCTCCCTCCCCAACCCACTAATCCCTTACCTCGCCTCCAACCTCTCTAACGCCGCCACGTGGCTTTACTCCCATGTCGTCCCTTTCTACCCTCGTGCACACATCTCCATCATCTCCCTTGGCGATGACGTGCCCCCTTCTCTCTCCCCTTCCCTCCTCCCCGCTCTCCGTAACCTCCACGTGTCGCTCCATACTCTCGGCATTCGCACTATCCACATCTCGACTACTTTCTCTCTCCTCAACATCGTCACCCCTGTCTTCCCCCCTTCGTCTTCCCACTTCTCCACCGATACAACCTTCCCGATGGGGCAGTTTCTCGACTTTCTAGAAGAGTCAAACTCGACGTTTTTAGTCAACGTCCATCCGTACGATCTCTACCGTCAGGATATGGAAATCCCAGCTGGGTTTGCGCTTTTCCAGGAAGGAGAGTACAACTACAGAGATGACTACACAACCGGGGTTCGATACCGTAACCTGTACGACACAATGGTGGACAGTTTAGTCTGTGCGTTGGCGGTGGCGGGACACGAGAATATACCCATCATTGTGAGTCAAACAGGGTGGCCGAGCGCGCCGGGCGGGGAGATGGGAGAAGGGAGCGATGCCAATGTAGGGTTTGCTGAGATGTACTTGAATGGTTTGTTGAGGAATTTGAGGTCTGGGTTTGGTACCCCCTTGAAGAAGGATGGTGTTGTTGGGGTTTATGTTTATGAGCTTTTTGACAGAGAGGTAAAGCCCCAGGGGCAGAATGGTAATAATGGGAGTAGTGTGATGGTGAGGCAGTGGGGGATTTTGTACCCGAATTTGACTGAGAAGTATCATGTTAAGTTCAGTGGCGGCGGTTCGAGTGTCGTGGTGGAGAAGAGTTGGGTGGTGGTTTGTTTGGTTGTTGCCGTCGTTGGGTTGTTTCTGCAGGTCTGAGCTTGAGATCATCGTCTGTGTTAGAATAATAATAATAAATAAAATAGTGGTAAGTGTTGTAGAGAGTTTGTTGTGATGAGAGAATTGAAAGTAAGTGTAGTGAAGTGAGAGTGTAGAGGAAGATACAGGAATTGATCTGATATCATGTTAGTTGTGGTACCTGGTGATTGAATGATTGTAAGTAAGACCATATTATCTGTAGTTGATGAAATGAAATGAGTAGTGATATGGAATGGTATAAGAAATAATGTTGAGAAATTGCATTGTCAATTGTGTACGTGTTGTTTAATTAGTTTGATTGATTGATTTTGTTTGATTATTGTTCTCCATTCATATATTATTGCTGATTACGAGTAGTTAATTAGTTGCATGATAATGTGATTGATTGATTTTTCTGGTTAGTTCCTGCGTGCTGTGTCGATCTAGGATTTCTTGAGATGAGTGAGTGAGCCAGTAGAAATTATTTCGATGATGCTACTACTATGACAGTGTATCTGCTTGATTCTGCTTGATTGGATGATGGCTTAAGCTTAAAATGCGGCATTCTTGAGATTTAATTTTCCCCCTTTAATTTCGGTCTTCTTCGACGATCTTAATCTGTAATTCTGTAATATAACTTTTTCCTCTGATATATATTCAGTACTACTTTCTCTTGAAAAGACTAGATATTGGTCAGTTGGACTACCGGTAAGTCTGTAACCATCATATTCGCGCTTAAAGTTGTGTTCGTAACACTGAATTTGACAATAATTTGTCACTGCACGCTTAGTCTTCGGATCAGAAAATCTAATTGAGGTACATACAAACAATGTGACCATGTAATATGTTACAATATGATCTCGGTTATTAGCTAAAAAGATCGTGAGATACGTGGGTCATTGTCAGGTCTTCTTCGTCGATCTCTTGCAGTCATCAAACAAGTACTTGATGTTTATCAAAAAAAAAAATGTTCAATTTAAATGTGCTAGCTACTAGCTTTTTTTTTGTCATAAAAGGTGCTTCATTGAAATTAAAGAGGTAGCAGGCCCATGGCCAATTGCTTAATTACAAAGTTTGAGTCCAGAATGTCATGCATTCTCAATTGCTCTCCTTCCACTAGATCTCTCCTTCCACTAGCTAGTAATTCAATTTATAAGCCGATAGTATAAAGTAAACAGTAGCAATCTCTGATACAGAGCAAGGAGGACTGAGTTTCATGTTTCCAAATTCTGATCTGGCCTGGCCCAGTTTAGTTAAGCCTTACACTATGCTAACATCGTCTATTAAGATAGGTTACTAGCTACCGCATTTAAATTAAATTACAGTCAAGTAATGGTTAATTAGCAGAGGTTAATTATCTAGTGGCAAGATCGTCTATTATATGACACACTATGATATCACCGAGCATCAAGCTCAAGCCATATGGTAAGAGCAAGAGTCTCCGACTAATCGACACTGCATATATATATTCTGACTTACAAATTCGACAACAACAAATACACTTAAAACCAAACATCAAAAATCACCTTAAATAAACATACCTGAGAGCATCATTATTGTCAACTCCAATCCCAGTACGCCTTGAGGACGAACATCAACATCCTGTCTACCATGTAAATAAAAGTCTATTAGATGCCGAGACAAGGTAAGTCATCTTGAAACTAGTCTTATCATTAATAATGTCTTCTACCTAACTTAGACCATATTCTGAAGTATCATATTCTTATAAGGACTAACTATCTCATAAAGTTAGTA
>ONZK01000399.1:49508-60971 GCA_900322385.1 Pharnaceum exiguum
GGCCTATATACAGAAGAAACCTCTACTCTCTCTTCAATGTGGGACATATTCCCAATAACACTGCTATTAGGATAGTTGCAACACCAAGGTGATCTCTCAGAGTAAGGCTAGTGCCCACGGTAAAAGAAGAGGCCGGGTTCAAAGGAGAGGCATCAACATTGATAGCTTATTGGCTCCTTCGTGAGGCTTATTGGCTCCTTTGTGAGGTTTAGTGTTACCGCGGTGATTAACTTTCACCGAAGTATGATTTCTTTTGAAGATATATTCTGAGGATATCAGATTACCAGACATACGAAGATTTATTTTGCAGTATGAACACCAGCAAACAAGTGATTATAATATTGGCGTTAAAGAACTCTATTTCCGGGAAAGATGTAGAGACATTGAAGGAAATATGCTCGAAATCACGCTTAAGTATTTTAATTTTTTGTCTTGTTGGTAAAATTTGTACTAGTATAATCGATCTAACATGTTCTAGGGTTATTTTCTATGTAGATGCCATATGTCCTTTCTATAAATGAAAATCTCATATACCCTTTTCTAAATAAAAATAATTACCACTACCATCAAACACACACATCTGAGTGTCCTTGCTCTTTATTACAGATTCTTACATTTTACTGTCTACATCGGCTTATGAATTGAAGTTCTTCTACTATTGATTGGTTGAATTTGCACGAACTATCGCTATTCTTCTACTCCCAGATTACACATATACGTCAGAACAAAATTTGCACAATAATAATGAGTCATTGTATTCATGCATAAGGATCATCACATTACACGTTAATTATCACATTACACATACACTCGATGAAATTGAACAATCAAGAGTCCGTTTGATAATGATTGCTATATTATTAATGGTCCTGTAAAACACACACGGATCAAAGGAATTGGGATTTGGGAAGCTCTTAACAAAAAAAAAACCGACCCTTAATTAGGAAACTGTAATATCTGACAAAAACTTATTTTCTTTTGCAGGTAGTTAGGATTCCTAACTATGCAGATAATGTTTAGGAAGATTCTAATACTCCTAGGCGTATTAGGAAACTTTTTGTTGTACTATTCCAATACAAACTCTTACAAGCAGTTAGGTAAGTTTCAATTGTTGTCAAGCACTAATTAACTACGTACTATATAAAAACCTCGTATTTACTTGCACCCAAAGGCATAACTTACACCTTCTGTGAACTCTTTTGTACACAGCCAAAGTAATTGAAAAAACCCTAGTGTTTTCCCCACAACCACATCAATCAACCCTAGTAATTAAAACCCTGACCTTTTGCTTAACATTCAATCATTCACAGTCAACCAAAGTTGATAGAGAGAGCCAAAGAGGTATATTTGAGCCTTTGAGGGGCTTGTGACAAACTAAAGCAGAAAATCATGGAACTTAAGGTTGCAACACTGATAATAACATATTTAGTAGACGACATAAAGGAGATAAAAAGGAAGTATGCAACAGATTTTAGCAATGTCATCGACTATTTGATGTCAGAATTGCGATTCCAAAAGCGCATCCTACCCGAGCAACAACTTCTCCAAGACCTTGAGAGTGGGGTCTTCTTGCGGTACTTCATGAGGTTTATGGAATTGCAGAAACTTGAGAAGGCTAAAGGGAATTTGGTATGTCCACCAGATGATGGCGAGATAGACCAGCGGTACCTTGATAACAGAGCTACTAAAAGCCAGGAAGAGCTTAGGAGGGCTGCTGCAATCCAGGAAGAGATTAGGAGGGCTGCTGCAGGAAGGATTGCGGCCAAGAGTTATCGACTTAAGCATAAGAAACAGGAGGCCTAAGAGGCAAAGACGAGGGGCTGTGATGACACTAATCATCCTAATACTCGACCTGTAATCAGACTAAAGAAGCGTAAGCAAGTGCCTGAGGAAGAGACTCTGAGAAAAGAGGCCAAAAAGGCGAAGACTAGGGAGTGTAATGACCTTGCAGGCTCACCAGTGAATACTAATCAACAACCTAGTACTCGGCCTATCATCAAAATTAAGATGCCAAAACAGGTACCTGAAGAAGAGATTCAGAACCAGCAGGCTGAAAACCCGAAGACAAGAAACTGTGATGACGGATGTTCACTGGTAAAAACTGATCACCCAATTAGTCGGCATGTCATCAGAATCAAGATGTCCAAACGAGCACCTGAAGGAGAAATTCAGAAGCAGGATGAGGTTCTTCCGACTATAACCAAGTTGCCCAAGCGATTAGTTGTCACTGCTTCCTCGGTTCCTGATGGCTGTATCGATCATGAAGAGAAACTTGTGGTTGATAACTCACAAGTAGAAAGAAAGCGTGAATTGTGCTCAGATAATGGAGTTAATATTGCGAGAGAACATCGACCCAAGAAGGCGAAGAAGGAGGTTGTTAAAGTTGCTGTTGCTCCTATAGATTCCTATCAGTTGCCTGACGAGTACAGCAGGAGGATATCTGACTTGGGTGGAACAGATGTGATGATCTTGGCAGTGAGAAGACTGACAGAGTGCGATACTCGGCCTAACTTACAACGCTTGCAGTTGCCTGTGCTACAAATGTTGAATGATAATTTTCTGAGTCCCGACGAGATATATAAACTTAGCATAGATTCCAAGAGTAAAGTGGAAGCAATCCTAATAGAGCCTTGGGACCTGACTCATCCAAGCGATGCAAAGCCAGAAGGACATGACAAGATAACGCTGAATAAGTGGAAGTTGAAGACGTCCGAGGTATATGCACTACTAAGCCCATGGAAACATGTTGTGAGACGGAACGAATTTAAAGAGAACGACGTTATCCAAATGTGGTCTTTCCGGGTTGAGGGGGAACTTGGTTTAGCATTTGTTCGGGAAGACAGGAAAATATTGGAAGCTTAATGTATGCAGGGTCATCAGTTTAGAGGCAGAACTATGTTTATCTGTTATATTTATTCATTCAGAGTTGTTTTGTTTCTGCCTTCCATAGACTATTTTTACATTGTATGTATTTCAGTTACAGTTCAAGATATATCCATAATCGAATTCTGTTCAGATCACTGTCAATTTTGTCACTGCTTTCAGATTCGTAGTAAAAACATATTGAGTTATAAAAAGATGTGAATTTGTAGTTCTGACAAAACGATCCAGAAAATATCATGGCGTGGCATGAGCTCTGATAAAAACAAGGTTTTACAGAGTCAATTTGTGACATATAAATACCATGGCATGGCTTGAACTTGTACAGCTCTCTTAAAAGGGTGAGGGCCATTGAGTAAGAGTGATCACTTCTCTGCTCCCACTTATGTTCAATTGTTCTCCTCTTTGATGACTTTTCCTCCACTTTCTCTGCTTGTGTCCTTAATATTCCTTCGTAAGTTGCACTGGCTTTTATTTCAAGCAGAGGGTCCAGACAGTTTATCTAATCTGAAATTTTGGGTTCATGCCATTTTAATTGCCATCATTAACTCTCTTAATGAGAATTTTATTGCAGGATTGCTTCTTTGTGTCTGTAGCTATCAGGTACCGTTCTGAGTAACTGAATTGCTGTATGCCCTTTTCAGACAGTCCTAAAGAAGTGCTGAAATATCATCGGAAAACTATCCTGCTTGAGATTCAGGTTCTGCTTTTACTTTATTTATGGAGTGCAGGTTTGTGTTTGAAACTCTGTTGATGGCTAGACTGAATTTACAGCCTGAGCTTCATTGTAATTGTTTTCTTCAACTTTTGCAGATTAGTTGCAGAATGCATTGCTGGTGGTTTAGAAGTCATCGGTTGCTTATTGTGATTGCTTGATTATTATGGTTAGTTTCTACTGTATCTAGGAATTTATCAGATGACTGAACCAGAGCAAAAGTTCTGTAATACTTGTGATCACCAGTGTTTTGGGGATGTTACTATGACAGATTGACAGTGTATTTTGATTCTTGAATGACAATGACCCCGTTCTGTATAGCTGAACTTTACTAAACTGAACTGAATGGAAATGAACTGAACTTAACTTAACTTAATTATAACTTAACTAAACTTCACTTAATTAACTTAACTCAACTCAAATCAACTTTAACTTAACTTAATTAACGTAACTCAACTTAAACTTAACCTTAACCTTAACCTTAACTTATCCTAACCTAACCTAACCTAACTTAAACTTAAACTTAAACTTACCTTAACTTAAGTTAGTTAACTGAAAAATGTAACTTTTTTATAGATATATCTAAATATATTTATTTCTGTCTTTCTTTATTTATTTATTTTGTGTTTGATTATATAATGTTAAAATAATAACAACCACAACAATAATAACACCACCACCACTACTACTACTACTTTACTAAAATAATAATAATAATCATCATAATAATAAAATAAAAATGATGAATAATAATAATTCATTTTTAGTGAAATGAACTTAACTTAACTTAAGTTAAGTAAGTTACCCTAACATAACTTAACGTTACTTATCGTAATTTAATGCAACATAAGTACGTAACTTAACTAAACTAAACTAGACTAAACTAAATTAAACTTAACTAAACTAAACTAAACTAAACTAAACTAAATTAAACTGAACTAAACTTAATTGAATGGAACTGAAGTGAAGTTGAAAGAACAGGGCCAATAGACAACTCTACCTTACAATGCGGGTATACTATACATCTTGCTCTTGCAGCTGCGGAAGATTGTTTCAGTTGTGTACTTGTGCCACTACTATTTCCAGTATATATGTCAGCATTTTCAATTCTCAGAACTAAATGTATGGTAATGTTGATTCTAAGTTTCTACTCCTAGTCTAGCGTACACCGGGTATACCCATACACCTGTTAGGTGGCACCTCCTAGTAAAAAGGGAAAAAATGAAAGAAAAAAACATGGTTAAAAGTCAGACGGTTCGGAGACATTAGTCATTTAAAAATTCTCACTAGTCAGATACATGCTAGTCATTAGTCATATAAAAATACCTACTAGTCATTAGTCATATAAAAACGGCTATTAATCATCCATGTTATTTTTTAAAAAAATGCTGACGTGGCACCCGTGCACGGAAGACTTGCTGAAGTTTCTAACACAGCTAGTAAATAGAAAAGTGCAGCTTTTTTATATGATTGTCTGATTAATGACTTGGTGTAGTTATGATGAGTGATGATACTAGCATTCAGATGTGGCTGCCTTAATTTTGATACTAGACTGTTGCATAAAACAGGATGAGTATCAGATATCAATAGAAAGCAATAACCAGGCTGTCTTTAACCTGCTGTAGCTTTTTTCTCAGTACATAAACATAGATTTAACAGTATCATTCTTTGAAATTCTTCAATTGGATTATCACATATTCACAGTACCAGAAAAGATAAATACCATAATTTATTGCCAGGGATAAATGTAATTACACTTCAGACCTCGAACTGTCACTCTGCCACATACTTTTGTAAAAGACTGCTCCCAAGCACTATGCTCACACACTGCAAATATGCAATTATGCAATTTAAACTGCTTCTAAGTTCTAAACAATAAGCTTCTGCAGTTGATGAAGATTCCCCTAAACAAACTAAATTCTAGTCAAGCCAAGAAAGTGAAAAGAAAAAATCTACTCTAGCTAGAGACTGAACATGTACATACCTTTAACAACTAGACCATTGATTGTCATGCCTCGTCGGAAACATTCAATATAACTAGACTATTCTCGTCTAACTAACATGACTGGATTCTTACTCAATGCACCAACTGACTGTAATCTTTTCAGCCATGAGATCTTAACAGAAGGCTTCTTCAGTTGCAGGAAAATTTCCCTATATTCTTTTCTCAGAAACACATCCAATGCAAACAAGTAAAGCTCACCTCCTTGTTCCACCTCCTCCATTCCATCCAGACACTCAATGCATTCACCAATGCTGTAACTTCTCTCGCCTCCTTGCGAGGGAATATTATTAGTAACGTCACTCCCAGATTCCACCGCATCACATTGACGCTGCCCAATTCTATTACGCTGTACATCTCTTGCCCTTGATTCCGTACCATTACAGAGCACGGCCCCTTTCATTTGTGTCGGCGTATCTCCTTTGCTCAACACAACAGGCTCAAAAAAGTTCTCAACCCTCCTAGGATTTGGTTCTTTTGGTCTCAATTCCACTGGCTCAAATCGATGTTCTATCCTTTCAGGAAGTACGTCTATTTGCTTTGAGACAACAGCATCTTCTCCTTGCTCGGCCCTCTGGGGCAGAAACTTCAACTGCTCATCTGTTTCACTATCCAGCTCATCGGATTCTTCTTCCTCAACACTCACGAGGGAGGTAGAAGGCCCGTTGTCGAGTTTCCTACGCTGAGAAGGAGGTTCGGTAACTCCAGTTACAGTATCAGGAGTTATTCTAGGGAAAATAAATTCCAGTTTGTCAATGAACTCAAGCTCCTGATATCGAAAAACAGCACCATCTGGGTTGAACTGCCAAACAAAAAGAGTATAAAGACATGAAGTTAGTAGTTACACCTAACTTAAGGTATACATGACCAACAACAACAACATTAAGCGAGTGTAATCCGGAAAATTCTACTGTACACCCGGGTGTACCTTACCCCTTACACCCTCCTATGTAAGTAGACAATTATACATTGGGCCTTTATCTTTTTTTTTTTAGGAATTGGGCTTACAATAAGCCCATTTAATGGTGGTGCTCGGGTATGTAAGCAACATTTCCCGTGTTTATGAAAACAGGGAGGCTGTTTCCGAGATTGACCCCTAAATGTACGGCGAGGAAAAAGAAATCAAGAATGAGCAGTACCTTAACATATTCATCCCAATCATGAGGGCTAGCACCGAACTGCTTGGTTTCAGGGTCCCATTTCATACTGCTAGTACCAATCAGCTTGCACCATGCTTTCCATTTACCTCTGGTTTGATCCCAGTGACTCTTTAATTGTTTTCGGTCAATGTTGAAATGTGGCTTTGCATTTAAAGAAGTAAGAATGTTTCTCCATCCTGCTCTATTGAAAGATGTACCAGGCCTGTTACCCTTTTGTATCTCTTGTACACATACATTTATAAAGTATTCGTGTATGTGATCTGGCCATAATTTTTTCGGTCTGGGTACGTATCCTTTCTCCATACAACTATGCAAAAACCCAAATAGGTTAATCAAAATTGTGAACATTAATTTATGGACACACCCAGATAACATTATTCACTAGAATTAAAATTGGGAAGGGGGTTACATAGAGTGTCCGTACCTGTTAGTCTGGAAAGTATCAATGAATCAGGAAATGAGCCCCCTTAGCTTTGGCAGTTTGGCCCTCTCTTAGAGTCAGTCAGAGACTCAGAGTGTAATGAGGGACAGGTAGGAGGTAAGTAGTGATTTGGTGTGTTTGGTGAAAAAGAACAGAAGTACAGAACAGGGACAGTTTTCATGAGATCCAATTCTGTTCTGTTCTGTTGGACCGGGTTTGTGGATACGAGTACTGTGAGTTTGCAGACTTTTAGATGATGGGCCCAATATACTATGGTCCGTGTGATAAGTCATTCACACCTGAATATATATAAAATAAATTTTTGCTGCCAAAAACAAAACAAAACAAAAAGTAATGTAGATTACTTTTCTAATTTTCTTTTTGGTGGATATTAAATTAAATAATACTCCGTATTTGTAACACTCCTATCCCAAATCGAAGAGATTTGTGGGTAGAGAGTAATAGTAGTGGTCCAACATGTTAACAATAAGGCATTCACCTCTTAAGTTTAGATGGTTAAGTATGGACTTAATTAGTAACTTCTCATCGTATTGGGTTGTGTTGGCCAGTTCCGTTACAAACTTACAATATTTTTTTTAAGATGAGATATTAAATTATGTACCACAATTAAACCAATTTCATACTTTTTTAGTCAACAATCAACTGTTATACATAAGCAAGCTTTGCTAAGTCAGTTGGTTTCATCCGTGTGACACCGGAGAATTTGGGATTATCCTCCCTTTCATCTCCACATGCTCATGAGTTATAGCTTGTGTCCAGAGGGTGGTGTCAATGGATATTTTTCCGGTTTAGCGAGCACGGGCGCGCAGTTTTCAGGTTGCGCCATTAAGGCCAATGACCATTTCAAAGGGGATGGGTTTTGTGTTATGGGTAGGAAAGTAGGAGTGGCATGGTGGAGGCTAATGGTGGGGTAGTGGACGAACTTGGAGGCCGGGTAGTAAGCGATGATCGGGCGCGTTTGGGATTGAGGTAAAAGTGTTTTTGACAGCATTTTAATTTTTTTGGTGTTTGGTAGGTTTTATAAAAGTGATATGAGTGGAAGTAGTTGTCAAAAATAAAATTTAAAAGCAGTTTTTTCACCTCGTCTCTTACCCAACTTTAGGTGAAAGCTTTTTCACCCACAACTGAAGCACTTGACAGTAATCCAAACTCAGCCGACGATGTGTGTGGTTTTTTTTTTTTTTTGGTCTTTTGGGTGGGGAAATAGAAAAGGTAATTTTGGAATTTATACACACTATACAATGAGAAAAATGTATACTAATACGATGATTAGTTAAGTTATTTGCTTTGCACACACATCATTCAGATCGCTCAAAGCATGAAACATCAAACGTGCGTATGGTAAAATGAGAATCGAAAAACATGCTCTGATTTTAAACGAAAGCAACTAGTACTCTCCGCTGAAATTTGTCACCAGCTTGTGCGTTGTATCCCTTCACCTCATCACGAACATTTCTTGAACATTAATTAGTAGTCCAGCTTTGTGAAATATGATGCATTGATTAATCTTGTTAAGTTTTAATACTTATGGATGCGGCCAGTACACGGCTATCTTTCCATCGCCTTGCATTTTTAACTCAACAGAACCGTCTTGACTCATTAGTGATTTACCTTTAAGTAGCCACTCGCCAGAACCAGGTAGTTCATTTGAACAAATTTGAGTTTGTTTTTGTTTGATGGAAACAACAACGCTCGACAACTCTCCCGAGTTTTGTATGAGTAGACTTGTAGCATCACTCAAAGCCGAAGTGCTGCAGCATTTGTCTCGAAAATCCTTGTCCGTGATTGTTTCCGAGCTTTGCATAAATTGAACACATTTTGTAATGCCAGCTGGCAATGAGGGTTGGGTTTGGGTTAGGGGTCTGGCTGCAAGAGCTATAGACACTGACATAAAAGAATATATGGCAAAGATCATCATGATATTGCTGCTTTTCATTTTTGCAATTGGCACCAACGGCTAAAAAGATGATAATGAATTAATGATATATACTCTGGTTGGATGTTGATTATTATCGTGTATGCAACTAAATTGGATGTAAAGAGAGGAGTTCGGGTATATATATCGGCCACCCGCAATAGGACTGCGTTGCGGTGTAATTGCCTGGCTTCAACAGCGACAATAGTATTGCTCTCCACGATTGTTCTTCTACGAACAGTCGTCGAATACCGAGCTGGCGGATTTTCTATGGAATTTTTCGGGTTACGCGCGATACAATGCTAAGTCAACTTTGAAATGTTTGCCCCGAGCATATGATGTAGTGGTAAAGAACGAATTGTATAGGGTATTGGCCGGAAAAACCGAGAAAGCCCTCTTGGATATAGTTTTAGATTCGATGATTTACCTCTTTTATGATGACTCGGGATAGGGTGCAGTTGGGGCATTGTGGGTGAGCGTTGCCTTTTGGAATTTTGAAATGTTTTCGCACCAAAAAGGAAATTTATGAGATGTTTCGTCTTTCGTTTCGGAAAGGGTAGATAATTAGATGTCAGAAATATGTGTGTGAAAATGTTTCATATATGAGACAGGGTCATTAATATCCAAAGAGGGATTAGTAATGGTCACCGATGGATCATTAATCAGTATTTTTGTGTCATTACACTAAAAAAAAAAATGGCAAATAACAATTGTCCAAGACAGTTACTGGAGCACCAAAAATCAGTTGCTAAGGGCCCACGCCTAAAAGAACATGACATGGACAATTTTTCATGAGATCCAATTCTATTATGTTCTATTTTGCGGATACGAGTACTAAAAGTTTGCAGACTTAGATGATGGGCTCAATATACTATGGTCCGTCATCGCTCGTTCTCACACCCGAAGAAAATAAACAACGACAACAATAACCGAGTGTAAATCCCCATTTAATGGGGATGCTCGAGGTCAGGATATACGCAACTTTACCTCTGTTTAAGAAAACAAAAAGGTTGTTTCCGAGATTGAGCAATTGTTGTATTAAAGTATTGACTTCCAACAACTTCACCAAAAATAAGAAGTATTGGAAGGTTTTCTGAGCCATTTTGCTATAGTCCATAATCACCTAAAGATTAATGAATAAAATGAATAATGAAAATGAAGAAAATGAATAATGAAAAAATAAAACAAAAGAAAAAAAGAATAAATAAGTAGATTTTTTAATATGATCATAATTAAATGAATTTTAATGTTGAGCATCTTTTTTTTTATGAGGAAAAATTGTGTAAACCCGTTTCAATTGAGACTCGGTAAGAGAAGTCATTATTATGTAGCCGAGGGGTCACCATTGTGTAGGTAAGGGGTCATTATTCATTATGTGTCTGAGGGGTCATTAATACTTAGTCTCACATAAGAAACGAGTGGGACAGACACAATACTCATAACACTCTTAGTGTTTGTTTATTCTTGTTCATAAACATTTAATTATGAACAAGTATCATTGCAATTGTGTCATAAACACTTTGTATTCTTAATTTGTTCTTAGAGTATTATGAAACTTATTGTTATCACTACAATTTTAATTTATCTATCAAGAAAGTTAGAGAATAGTACTAGAAATTGAATGTGAAATTAAGAGAGTTTGATCTTTAATATTAGAACTATGGTCTCTTGAGCTTTTTTTTTGGTTCCTAATCACTCTCTTATAGACCAGTCACTTTCGAATTGCCTAATGACCTATATAGTAAGGGATACTTGGAAAAAAGCTGGTATTTGCCAAATCACTATTGTTAGGTATTCACCTTTTTTTGGGTCAATTGAGTAACCTCCTTGATGGGTGGCTTCTCGTACTTATTGTATTTTGACCAAAAAAGCTTTATAATCTTTGAAGACATGTTTGGTTTAGGTCTTGTCATGCAAGTTTATTCTTCAAAAGAAATTGCAATTCGGGTTATCTTATCTCAAATTTTTCTCACTGGTGTTGATATTATCATAACATTACATGGCCTCTCTATCCTCAAATTTAGTTATTTAGTAACACAAACCTACCAATCTAGGGTGGAATTTTATCTCACAACCAAATGGCTACAAATTGTCTCCATTTTGAGATTGAATCTATAGTATATATTAAAAGAAAGAATGCACTAGCTATGCCCTTTCTTTTGCCATGTGTCATTTCTCTTGCCATGTAGCATATAGCATTTATGTATCGTGTATCTTATTCTGGAAACAGTCTCCCGATTTTCAAATCGGGGTAAGGCTGCGTACATCAAGCTCCCTCAGTACCTCATTTGAGATGGGATTCACTGGGATTGTTGTTGTTTGTTGTTGTATCATGTATCTTATTAAAAA
>ONZK01000400.1:2679-28459 GCA_900322385.1 Pharnaceum exiguum
TTTTTTTTTTTGTAGTTTCTCAATTGAAAGTTTGACTGCACCATGACCATATTATTCTTCTGAAGTTTTTGCCTTTCTTTAGTGTGATGCGGAATCCTGTTGCAAAGAGATGGGCAACAAAGACAAACGATCAGGAAAAGTTGTAGCCTTTTCATTGCTTCACTTTTGTTCCCCACACACGGGATTAGGATTTGGTGTGTGTGTGTTTGTGACCAGCAACTTGTTTTAACTCCCCTAGTATGGTTTATATGTGTAACTGTGACTCCCTTAGTCCCTTGAGGTGTCCATTTGGTGTTTTCTGAAGCATTGTTTCCTATAATGAATCATTGGTCAACAATGAAACTGTATTAGGTTGTGGCTGCTGATTGATAATCCTTTGCTATGGTACTGGAATTCTCTCGCTCAGAAAGAAACAAAAATTACCATAAGTTAAGAAATGTATGACTTCTGCCTCTTACCCTTTAGCACCGTTTGCTGATTACACATTTTTGAGTTGTGACTTATAGGTACCAAATACAAGAGAATTTGCTGACTGGATAGGTAGAACAAAACAAAAGACCATCCGTCTTACTGGGTAAGATGCCAATCGTATTGACTTTTTCTCAGCCACTTGTTGCTATGGGATTGAAAATGTTTCTTTCAAAAGCAGTCAATTATGCTCTCTTCTGTGGCAGTCAATCTTGTGATTTTGCTGAATATTTTTCTGTTAGTAATAGTCGATTTTTGTTTTCTACTTCGTTTTCCTTCACACATTTTGTGTGTTTTATCTTGTGCAGGACCATGAAAAGACCTGTCCCGTTGGAACATTGCCTGTTTTACTCTGGTGAACTGTACAGGATTTGTGAGAATGAAGTATTTATACCCCAGGGTTTGAGAGCTGCTAAAGACGCGTACAAGAAGAAAAATTCCAACTCGGTTAGAAGTGGCCCCACGTATTCCGGTTCTGCGGCAGGTTCCAGTGGTGCTCATGCTCATAATCGCGAAAATCCTAATCGATTTAAACAGAAGCATCCTGGATCACAGAGTACTGGACATATGAATGGGACTGGTATGGGAAACTATACAAATAACAGCCAGAATAATATGGGAATGAGGAGATCTGAGGCTTCCCTGTGGCTGCAACTCATCAACAAGCTATCAAAAAAGTCACTTCTACCTGTAAGTTAATATTTTCTGTTTGCCAGATGATTCTGCCTCTGAAGCTAAAGTAACTACTTTTTCTTCACCCTTGTCTTTCACTGAACTTGAATGCCTTACGTATTGACTAGAAATTATATGTTGTTGGCAACTTCTGAGTTCGGGAATATGTTTCTGCCTTTTTGTTTCCTAAATGACTTTTGTATTTTGCAATTTCCTTCTTGAGTTCTTGACCATAATCTTCCAAAATCATATAGGTTATCATATTTTGCTTCTCGAAGAACCGCTGTGATAGATCGGCTGATAACTTGACTACTACCGATCTTACAAGCAACTCAGAGAAAAGCGAAATTCGTGTTTTCTGTGACAAAGCATTTTCACGGCTCAAAGGGTCTGACAGAAATTTACCGCAGGTGATAAAAACTTGCTCATTTTCATTCCTTCCAATTTTGGTGTCAACATGTATTCATACCATATATTTTGGGCAGATTCTTAGAGTTCAAAGTCTTCTTCGTCGGGGCATTGGTGTGCATCATGCTGGATTACTTCCTATCGTCAAAGAAGTAGTTGAAATGCTATTCTGCCGCGGTGTAATCAAGGTGAATGTATCAGTGTCTTTTTAGTGTCATGGCGATAAATTTATATCCATCAATCCTTTTTTGAAGAGTTAACAGCTTTTTCTTTCCTTGCTGACATGGTGAATAACCTGTTTCTTAACTTCTAGGTGTTGTTTTCAACTGAGACATTTGCTATGGGAGTCAATGCTCCTGCCAGAACCGTAAGTGCTTGTGGTGCTACTCATGAAATTAGTTTTTATTTCATTCTGGATTATGTTACTGACTTTGACACTATTGTCACAATGTCACCCCATTGCCCAAGACAAGGCTCCTGCCTTGGCACTTACCAGGGTAAATACGATAGAAGGGGTGGGGGGTTGATTTACTCACCCTTCAGCTCCATAATGTAGAAAGAAATTAAGATTTTTGACTTCCATGTTAATTGTTTACATCTGATTGATCATACATGTGTTGCAGGTGGTTTTTGACACATTAAGAAAATTTGATGGAAAGGAATTCAGACAGTTAATTCCAGGAGAATATACCCAAATGGCTGGCCGTGCTGGCAGAAGAGGGCTTGATAAATTTGGGACAGTTATAATAATGTGTCGAGATGAAATTCCCGATGAAAGAGACTTGTCACATGTAATTGTTGGACGTCCCACGAGGCTTGAATCTCAATTTCGGTTAACCTATATAATGATTATGCAGCTACTTCGGGTTGAGGAATTGAAGGTATGTTGGAAGTGCGAATTACAGGGTTATCAGACGTTTGTAGAATATCGGCTTGCTTTGTCTGGAAGTGTCTAACAAACTAAACACATAGAAGTATTAAGTTGCTTGTACATACAGAGGCACACAGTATTGAACTAAAATGGCGTTTTTCTTTCCTTTTGTTGTCCACTCCATGCAAGTGGGGTAAGTCACGAGGAAGACTGTTCATGTGATTGTTAAATGATGCTGGGTGGGGACTTCAGGGTGGAGAGAGTGTGACCCAGTAGGCGCTGTGGGCATGTTAACTGCAAAAAAGCAGATGGAGTGTGTAGTTTATGTGTATAATTCTGTGTGGAAATTTAGACTGCTCTCTGTGTTTCACTCCACTTAAGGTTGGGTGCTCAATTCTCACCGGCCTCCCTCCCTTTAACCAAAATAAAATAAAATAAATACTGCTCTCGTTTTTCACTCGACTTTTTTCTTGATCTCTCTGTGCCAGTTTATGTTCAGCACTGAAATGGCATGGCTGTACAAGTAGTTAGCACAAGTATGACAGTCGCTTTTCTCAATATGATAGAGATCGAACAAAGTCTGCGGGTTGATGTATTACCAGCAGACATTTGGGTTTGCTCTTGGGTTGTGGTCATCTCATCCTTACTGCCTTTTTAATTTCAGGTTGAAGACATGTTAAAAAGGAGTTTTGCTGAATTTCATGCTCAGAAGAACCTTCCTGAAAAGCAACAACTCTTAATGCGGAAGCTTGCTCAACCAAAAAAACTAATTGAGTAAGTCCCCTACCATTTTAAGGAAGTTCTACGTTTGGTGAAGGGCTGACCGTTAATAGGGTGTTGTTTGACTCAATAATATAACCATCTATGGGTCAAGCTATGTAGGTTCAATAGGAAACAGAGGGCTTTATATAGGCCCTCATCATTATCATTACCAAGCGCCTACAAGGATTCTGCTAAGCAGTCATCACTCTGTATATTGAAGTGTTTTGTGCTCTCTGTAGATGCATAAAAGGTGAACCAGCGATTGAGGAATACCATGAGATGTATACAGAAGCCGAGAAATATTTGAACCAGATAACTGAAGGCATCATGCAATCTCATGTGGTCCAACAATTTCTTGTGCCTGGAAGGGTTGTCGTCGTTAAATCTCAATCAGTGAGTTTTGTCTGTGAAACATATTCTGCCTATTTCTATGAAGTCACTTTTCTTTTCTTTTATTTAAAAGAATTTTTTACTATCTAGAGTGGCAAAATTTTACTATGTCACTGTTCATGTTGCTGTGATCTGTTATATAGTTTCTTCCCTCTTTTAGCTCTCTATTTCTTTATTCATTGCCAGCAAATAGTTATATAGATGTTGGGTCCTCCTTTGTATTGTGGATCTGTATCTTTATCGATGATGGACTTAGTTGATAGTTCTTTATTCTAATTTACTAATGATCACCTCTACTGCTCTACGAAAAAAGGGTAGTTAGCTAACTGGGTGATTTGTCTCATCTGTCTATTCATGCAGTCTCAGGACCATTTACTTGGCGTGGTTTTGAAAGCACCTTCAGCAACAATTAAGAAGTACATAATTTTGGTGGTGAAGCCTGATTTACCTCCTGTTATGCCATCATCCTCTGGTAGTGGTACAATGACCAACAAATCTGAAGAAGGCTTTTTTGTGTTGCCCAAAGGCAGGAGAGCTTTGGATGATGATTATTCTCTATCTGTCACTTCCCGTAAGGGATCTGGAGCAGTTAATATAAAGTTGCCTCATGATGGGGTGGCTGCTAATGTGAGTTATCAGGTCAGAGAAGTGGATAACAAAGATTTTCTTTGTGTCTGCAATTCCAAGATGAAGATTGACCAAGTTCGGCTTCTCGAAGATGTCAGTACCTCTGCCTACTCAAAAACTGTCCAGCAGATTATGGCTCTCAAATCTGATGGCACTAAATATCCTCCTGCTCTGGATCCTCGGAAGGGTATGATTGCACTAATGTTCTCATCTGTTTCTTTTCTTTTTTAAGTTCTCTTTGAATATCTCTTGTCCTCTGTGTCTACCCCTGTACCCTTCCACCAGTCACCAAGTTTTGTGATTGGCAGGAGAAAAGGAGATTTAATTGAACGATATAAGAGAATAGCAACAATAACTCCGCATTCTTTGATTTTTCTATGATTGTTGTTCAGATCTGAAGCTGAAAGATATGGATCTTGTGGAAGCCTACGATAAATGGAATAGATTATTGCAGAAGATGACAGAAAACAAGTGCCATGGGTGTATCAAGTTGGACGAACATATGAAATTGGCCAAAGAAATTTCCAAGCATAGAGCAGAAGTTGATGATTTGAAGTTTCAAATGTCTGATGAAGCACTTCAGCAGATGCCAGACTTTCAGGGGCGGGTATGGGCATCTCTTTGTTCCTATCCCTGAAATGATTTAGTGCATGCAAATAAGATCATTTGTTCTCCTGAAATGATTTAGTGCGTTCAAATAAAAATCATTTGTTCTCCTGATATTTACAGATTGACGTGCTAAAGGTGATTGGCTGCATAGATGATGACCTTGTAGTTCAGATTAAAGGCCGTGTTGCTTGTGAGATGAACTCTGGAGAAGAGCTTATTTGTACAGAGTGCTTGTTTGAGAACCAATTGGCGGATCTTGAACCAGAGGAAGCAGTTGCACTCATGTCTGCATTTGTGTTTCAGCAGAGGAATACTTCTGAGCCTTCTCTAACCCCAAGGCTATCTGAGGCTGTAAGGAGGTTAGTTCTAGCTTTATTAAGTTCCTATCCGTTTTTAGTTGTATATCATGGATGGAAACATTGATAATCAGCCAGCAAGGAGCTGGGTGCTCAAATGGGTATGAAAGAAAGGGGCAAGGCTTTAAAGTCCACAATTTTGTTGGTTATAAGACTGAAAGAGTGAAAGCTAATGCCACGTATGTGGTGTTTTAAAGTTCTTGTTGTATAAGAAGTTTGGAATATCTTCAGTGGTTGCAACAAAACACCTCACTCTCTCTGATCACCCTGCAGGTTATATGATACAGCCATCAGACTTGGGGAGTTGCAGGCAGACTATAAGCTCCCGATAAATCCTGAGGATTATGCTCAAGAGAACCTTAAATTTGGTCTTGTTGAAGTTGTTTATGAATGGGCAAAGGTAGGATTTGTTGGGTTCTACCATCCTGAATCCTTATTGGTCGTAGATCATCACGTGATAACTCCTCAAATTTCTTTGTGGCAGGGAACGGAATTTGCTGACATTTGTGAGCTAACAGATGTTCCAGAAGGCTTGATAGTCAGGACCATTGTCCGACTTGATGAAACATGTCGAGAGTTCAGGAATGCTGCAGCGGTTATGGGGAATTCGGCACTTCACAAAAAAATGGAAGCTGCCTCAAATGCTATAAAGCGTGATATAGTTTTTGCAGCTAGCTTGTACATCACTGGAGTATGAAAGTGAAACGTAGAAGGTATGTTCAGATGAATTTCCAAATGTGATTAGGCGGATATCTGTATTGTATTATATATCCTTATCTGCCATACGCTAAAGTCTTGGAAGCTTTAGCCAACATAGATACACGATTCTTGTGAACAAAGGTATCTGATGGATTATGCTGCATTAGTTGCCCTGGAAACCTGTAAATTTGGGGTAGTTTAGCCAGATTTAGATAGATTCTGTTTGTTTGACTTTGTTGATCTTATGTTTGAAACTTGGTAGTATTTGGTATTTCTTCCAGCACATAGGGAATTTATTCTACTGATTCTGGTGAGAATGCGTTTTTTCTTAAATAGTTATCATCAAAACAGAAACGTGGGAGTCCTCTGCATTTCCTCGTGTTTAAAAATACATCTCATGAACAGGGATCTTGATGGAATGTTAGACATGGTCATCAAATCACAACCTATAAGATACATCTGGGAAAGGAGATGGAATCTAGAAACTTTATTTTGGAATAACACGGGTGCAATCTACGCTTCTGTTGAATCATGACACTGCTGGAAGCAACTTCTCTTCAGAGGTATCCTGTGTTTACTCAATTGTCGCTCCTGAGGGGCTTCTGAGAAACTAGAGTAGTCTGCATGTGAAACAATTGTGGGTTAGCAATTTAGAACTGATCATACGGGAACTAAATGTATGAGAGGCTTTGATAGCTATTATATAGTCACAATAATGTTCAGCCTGAATCTTTGGGTACCTTTTCAGTTTCAGATGGTATCCAGTCATTTGTTGCTGGGTTTCCCTTGCAAGAAGCATGATGAGTGATATTCTCCTCAGGAACTATGCTATAGGATTTGCCATTGCCATCCTCCGTCTTAATAAATCCTGTTCCGGTCTGCAATAAAGTATGTGGTTTCATTTATCACTTTTTATTTGTATGTTGTCAATCTGATCTAGTTGCTACTAATACCATCCATATCAATTGCCATCCCCGTGGGACATCAAATGTTTAGAAAAGAAAACAAAAGATTTTGTAGCCTCTTCGAAGACACATACCGTGTGATGCTGCTTATCAACACCACCCAAGTCCTTGTAGTAATCTGTCTCTGTAAACTCCTCAGTTGCTTGGCTCCCACTGCACTGTAGTTTCTGTGGGCATTCATATTGCTTGTTAATGAGTACCGTTACAGCTTTTGTCTATGGTAAACTGTCTAAGGAGTATGTAAGATGTTCAAGAATCAAGACCTGTTAGTACCTGGTTATCATTTTCTTGCCGTTGGAATTCAGCATATTCTGGTATGACATCGGCAGTGCGGTTAACATCGACGTAATTGGTCGAATACTCGCTTCGCTGAGGTTTTGTATGGCGCTTAGGAGCTTGACCATCGAAATACTCCCTTGTTTCTTCTTCTATTCTGTGTTCCTCTTCCTTGCTGAGGTGTATGTCACTCCGGTTTGCCTTGCTCAAGCTTTCCATCTCTTTCTTGTCTTCAGCTCTTATGGTGCGATATGATCACATCTAGGTCAGGAAGAGGATAAGGGGAGGGCTTATAAAGATAGGAGTCATGGCAGATGGGAGGAAGATATTTTTCGTGCTTAGTTGGATAATTGAAATATCAACTAACCAACCTTTTCGTGAAATATCTCAAGAGTGATTCATCACTCATCTTTCATTGTAAATGTATATTGAATTTATTTCATCAATGTTCACCTTAAGCTGGTAGGGCTCATATCAGCAAATTGTTGGTGGTTTTGTGTACTTCAGTCCTTGTCACCTATCACAATCCGTGCCCACCCTCCCACCCCCTTATCTCTTCTCAGGAAGAGAAAAAACTGTTACTTTTGTAGTTTTTTTTTTCAGTCTGCTGGTACTTTTCCACGGTATATACATTGCAATATTGCATTAGTTCTATTGCAATCATGGTGTGAACAAGTGAATCCTGCGTAGGGCTGCGGCAAATTTGTGAGCCCCGCCGTATATAATGGTTTCAACTACCTCATTCTGGGTAGAAAATGACAAGCTTAAATTCTCATCTCCGTGGTACAGAAAGAAATTCTTCTTTGTACTCCACCCTATTCAGTGTAACATGCACATGGTGGCAATGTGACTGACTAATCCATATCAACTTGAACATTGACCCTCACAACAATGTTACACCGATCAAAATTGTATAATTTACAGTTGTTTTTTATTTTTTCCAGAAAAAAGGAAGTTTTCTGCATGTTGTATTGCCCACATTTGTCTGGTCTTCTTTATCTTTTTGTACTCTAGAATTGATTCTTCTGCACCCATTCATTCTCCTTCTAATACAAAATACATTTTATGATTCCATCTCAATTCTCATCTGACATTTTTTATTGATAGTTTCAATTATCAATGCCCAGTCAACCATTTTTTTTGGTTAGTCCTGATCAGCCCCAGTCTACACTCTACAGTCTACTAGTACAACTACACTTGATCCATAAACCATAATTAACAAATCATTAAACACATAACTTAATGTCATCATGTTACCCTACATTATAAAGCATAACAAAGACGTAAAAGGCGCAAAGGTTTATCACTATCACTAGTAATTCTCAGGATTTGTCATTTGTCACATCTACATCTCATTTATGCCTTGATAATTAATACACCTCCAGTCCCCTGCATGCCCATTAACTCCAAAAACTAAACACCAACAAGAAACAGCATTCCACTCTCTCTCCACTTATCTGTCTAGCTAACACTCTAACTACTATACAATGGCTAAGAAAGTGTCAAACTTTTCGGATCTAGTTCAAAGAGTGACAGCAAACTGCTTGCTACACCCACTTGGAAGTGGAAGATTTCACCAAGTTCAAATGACCCCTGATCATCGTTACGTGCAAATACAGTACCCAACAACTATAAGTGAAGAGCTACAAAAGTACATTGAGAAAGATTATGATGAAGGTGAGAAAGAACATGAGGAAAGTGTTGAAGAGAAAGAGTTTACTTCCAGCTCAGAAAATGACACTAGTCTTGGAGAGATATATGAAGATGCTAGGGAGAATGAGGAAGATGGGTATAAGTTAAGAAGCAAGAGTAGCAGCTGGGAGCATGATGAGAGAGAGAGGAGTGCATGTGAGCTGATGGGTCAAGTCTTTGATTCTATATCATCCATGAAAAGAGCTTATGGGAAGTTACAAGAAGCTCACAATCCGTGGGACCCAGAAAAGATGAGGGTAGCTGATGCAGCTGTGGTTGCTGAGCTGAGGAGGTTGGCTGTGCTGAGGGAGAGGTTTAAGAGGAAGTCCCCTGTGGGGTTGGGGAATGGAAGGAGAGAGAGTGGAGTCGAGACGGTGAGAGAGGTGGTTGCTCCCTATGAGGCTGCAGTTGAGGAGCTTAAAAAGGAGGTTAAGGCTAAGGATGTTGAGGTTGAGGAGTTAAGGGAGAAGGTTAGATGTATGAGTGTAGAGAACGGGAAGAAGAGTGGAAGGTCTTCGTCTAGGAAGAAAGGTGGAAGCATTATTGTTCAACAACAAGGTAATGCAACTGTACTAATGTTGTGTTTTTCCTTTTTCTTTGTCTTTTGATTTCGAAAAGATTGTTCCATTGTTAAGATCACTATGTCAATTAAGATTGTTATTATTGACAGTCAAATTATTGTTGTACAACAAGGTAATGTGCTTAGTCTTTTGAATCCAAATTAGGGAAATTGTTGGGTTGGTTTAAGATCACCTAGTCAATTTTGATCACAAGGATTGGATACTAGATATTAGTGAGTGTAGTATCTTGTCGAGTGCTGAATTGCTAGATTGGCTCAAATTTGTAGTACCGATCTTGTTCTTGTAAGTCATAGACTCATAGCAGTTGGACTTAGAATATGCAGTCTGCAACTGTGCTGGGGAACTTGAGAAATCTCATTTGGATTTAAAAAATATATAACATTTGGATCGAGTTAGAATTCAGGAAATGTCAGAATCTGAAGTTGTAACGGAAGTAGTATGAATTTGAATACTCGTATATCATATGGTTCACCTATAGCTTGGAGGTAGCAACAATCTGTCTGCTTATGTTGTCAGTGAGCTAATGGGTTAGTCCTATACTCCTATACAGATGGTACAAGTGAGCCAACTAGTGACTAGGAATCCTAGGAGATGAAGATTTTTGCTTAATATGGTGTACTCCCAATCTATGATTGCTTATACCTGTGCAATTATTAAGCCAATCTTGTCCTTGGAAAAGTTATGGTACTGGAATTTTGGAGATGGAAAAAGGCAGTATATTCAACAATGAGCCCTTGGTGAGGAAGGGGAAAAAGCAAAATCTTGCAAGAAATCATAGTGGAGCATAAAGTAGAGGACATGATGACACTTTTAAAGTGCAAGCGAAAGCAAAAGAATTACGATTTCGACTTTTTGCTTTTGATCTTTCAATTTATCTTGTATCTACCTTTCCAATATTTGTTTGGTGCAACATAAGTGTTTCAGTCATCTGATTAATTATCTTCCCGTCTCGTTGTTGCAGTTTCAGCATCCTCATTGCCAGAAATGTTTGAAACTACAATGAGCCAAGTGAGAGAAACGTCAAAGTCCTTCACCTCTCATCTTCTGTCTCTTATGCGCTCTGCTCACTGGGACCTCTCAGCTGCGGTCCGATCAATCGAAGCTGCCATATCATCCACTGGTTCCACTGCTATAGCAACCTCAAAGCACCAAGCCAAATATGCTCTGGAATCCTACATTTTACGTAAGATCTTCCAAGGATTCGACCATGAGACCTTCTATATGGATGGCACACTGTCCTCTCTTATTAACCCCTCCCAGTTCCGCCAAGACTGTTTCTCCAAGTACCGCGACATGAAATCCATGGACCCTTCGGAGTTACTTGGTATCTTACCCAATTCTCCATTTGGGGTGTTCTGCAGTAAGAAGTACCAAGATATTGTACACCCTAAGATGGAGGAGTCTCTTTTTGGTAATTTGGACCAAAGGAACCAACTTCTGAGTGGGTCCCACCCAAGAACCCGATTTTATACCGACTTTCTTGCGTTGGCTAAGTCGGTTTGGTTGCTACATTTGCTCGCATTCTCACTTGAGCCACCACCAAGCCACTTTGAGGCAAGTCGTGGGGCTGAGTTTCACTCGGTCTACATGGAGAGTGTTGCGAGGTTCCCTGGTGCTCAGGTCCCATCAGGTCAAGTTGTAGGGTTTCCAGTGAGTCCCGGATTCAAGTTAGGTAATGGGTCAGTTGTTAAGGCTAGGGTTTATCTTGTACCCCGTAATTGATAGTGTTGAAAATGGAGATGTAGATTGGGGGAACCTTCAGCGGTGTAGTAAGATGTAAAATATCGTAGGATGTATTTTCTTGAAACCCTGCAACTTTTTTCAGGCTTGACCAGTTCAGAAGAAAAAGGCCGCTTATGTTTCTGTGGCGATTGTGAAAATGAGTGATCACCCAAAATTAGAACCTGAAGGTAATTATTGACCAAACTCGGCCAATTCAACGATTGTCGAAGTTGCGGTTATATGAGCAATGGTTACTCTTATATATCAAGGTCCTGATTCAGATTATGAGGTTGGACTGGCTTCAAACTAAATTACAAGATAATACAGTCAAATCATGATACAAAACAAGAATCAACTATATATACACGGAGGTCTCTGACCATTTTATTTCATTTCCAACTTTCAACAAGCAATAATAGACTGGTTATAGCCTCAACATCGTATATTCCCCGTGGAAAAGAAGGGGGAAAGTGGAACAACTTCAAGTAACATTCCGGACAGTAGGTGCTGCCGTGAAGAAAACTGTCCTTATCCCCGAAAGATCTTCTTCGCCTGTATCATCCAAAAAAGAATACAATGAGAATGAATCTGCCTGTTGTAAATCTAAAGACTTAGACCATAGACAAAGACTCCGCAATTTCCAAATATTTGCAGAGACGAGAATTCCAGGAAGAGTAAAGCAAAATGATAAGTTTTCAAAAAAAAAAAAAAGGCTTACTCCAACCTAAAGCAGTTCTATCACTCGGAGTTCATCATGAGAAGCTATAATAATGAATATCATGTGCATTCTGTTTCAAAAGAGATTTATAAAAGAAGCATGAAAAAGATTCAGGCAACCTTCGGAGCAAGGGAGGAAAAGAGGAATAAATCATAAGGCAAGGCAATGAAGAAATGGCCATTAAACCTTATCAGAATCATTGTAATCTGCTATTGGGCAAACTCAATAATGAAGCCTGGCACCACAGGTCCACACCAGCGGCACCAACCATCAAATCTCTTCAATTAGATTCATATATTAAGGTTCTGCTTCCACTAGGGCCTAGTAAATTTATGGATATGCACAAACATTTAAAAAAACACAGGAAAAGGTTTTTTTTTGGTAACAGCTTCACATAGTATAAGATAACAGAACACACCAGAAGCTGTAGAGAGATGACATGACTCTAAAGGCTAAACATACTTCAAAGTGAAGTTAGATATTTAACTTCCGAGTGGCAACTTCTTGGCATAAAAACAAATAGGGGTCATGATCTATGTCATCTGCCTTCAGTTTTCAGTGAAGACATGAAAGAAAGCATCGACAGCTAGTGGGGTCACAATCTCCAAACAACGGAAAGGTAAGCAGGGGGACACAGAAAAAATGAAAATCAAGCTGAAGACCAAATGACCATCAAGATCATATGCGGAGATGATACGCAGACAAAGCATACTACGACATATAGCTGATGAAGATACTTAGATGTTTTGAAGTAGGTCGAAGGTATATAAAATAAACATGATACATTGTATTGTCCCGAGTCCTGACGTCCCTAAGAAGTCTCTTAAAGTCCAGCTATGGTGGGTTGGAGGTCATATGTTAGTAGTTCACTGACTTTGCCCTAAAATTGCAAAGTTTTTCCTAGAAGGACAATGCGAGCAGTGATAGCTGGGTGTTAAAAGGCACAACAAGGCACTGGCATTAATCTTCATCTTTTTCAGAAGTGAGGGTGATACAGTTATATAATGATGTTATGCAGAAGATTATGAGCCATCATAAACAGCTCAGTAACACAAATATAAGAACTGAAGCAATGATCACTTGTTGCAGATTGAAGGACCTAAAAGCATGTAGCAGATACATGGGCCGGTTGCCCACGCTTAGGAAACACAGTAGAATAATGAGAGGAGGATAAGTACAGAAAGCCAGGTGAAGTGCTCCAAAGGGAGGAAAATAAAACACGACGCAAATAAATGTAGGCTTTGTCCTTACTTGTTCCAATGTCAGAAACATTATCACATTCCAAAATCCTAATCTGCCAAAATTTGGGAGAAACCCTTTATAGAACGCCAAAGGTCCCTGCACGTAGTATCAAATGTAACAATCAACAATGCTTTTATAGAGATAGAAGCTTTCACACGGGGAAATAGTAAGGTCTCAAGAACGGGAATGCCAAGTTACCTCATTCTTCAAAGTATCAATGTAACAATCAACAGTGCTTTTATACATTGAGCCCCCCATCATTCTGGATTTTACCTGGTAACAAAAAGCAGAGGATCCAGGCCGATATTGAGTGACTAGCCCATACATATTATGTCATCGCAATATCTAACTAGCAGAGCCTCATCATAGCCTGCAGTGAATTACTAGGTACTCTCAGCCACAGTTAATGGTCTGGAAACAAAGCAGTAACACAGCGGCAGAAAATCACATCTCAAGATAAATTCTTTTAAATGTCAGATTTAGTGAAATCCTATTGACCCAAAGACCTAAAAAAACAGGTGTGACATGCTGTTATCCACAAAAAAAAACTGTGACATGCATTCCACTCTGCAATGCATTTTCTTATATCTACAGAGTACAGAATAAGTTTCACACACGTCACATAGTTCCACACATGACATTTTAGTTTGCGACTGTAATCTATCCTAGGCTTGAATTATGAGAGCTATGCATTGATGACCAAATACGAACCCTAAATTGACGACAAAGTAAAACATGGTAGATAATTTTCCCCCTTACGAGTTGTGAATGGAAAAACAAGTGAGCAACCACATATTGAAATTTTAATGAAACTGCAAACAGCAACAGGAAGTCTCACCACGTCAGCAGGGGATCCGATGCAGACTGCAAAAAAACCTGCTCCTAAACCAGCCAGCATGTGAGTAAGTACATTATCGGTGAAACCTGGGATTGTCAATATCATCTGCATATACATCAGTGGATAAGAACATACACAAATCCGAGAAAAATACTTTAGGATATGACTTCAGTTAAACTTGTGGAATTACCAGTTTCACATGGTCGTAACTGGCAAGTTCAGCAGCATTCACAATGGCATTTCTCGCAATATTGGGTCCTAAGCCAGTCCAGAGAGCCCAAATTCCTTCCTATAAGCACAATAATCATGAAGCTTGGGTGTGGAACACGCTAGAGAAATAAGCTTCTAAACAATATTTCACCTGTTTGATAATAGTCCAATAAGCATCCAGTGCTCCCGAATAACGTCTTGCAACTCCTGATGGCACTTTCCCTTCAGCCTGAAGTCGTACTTTGACGAGATCAGTTGGATTTGCGACAGTTATTGCAATTGAACCTGTTCACACATGACTTGCTAATTAAAAAATGAAACAGATGATGGTATTGTAGTAGCGACTAGCAAGCCAACTTGAATGCCTGATCTGCAGCAGACTATACCACTCACCGGTCAAGAGAGCAGCTAATATCTTTTGGAATATGGGAATATCTCCAATGAGAAAGGCACCGACAAAGAAGAGCTTGAACTGCAGCAGGTGTAAAATCAGTCAGAAATTTGAACATAATGCAAATTAATCAACACAGCTACACAGGATAACTAGTTTTTCATCTGACACAAACTCACAGGATCGTACAGGCCGATTCTCAACCCTCCATATAGAAATTGTCGGTGCAGCCCCGGAATAAGACCCTTCCAAAGAGCAGGTATACCTTCTTCCTTTGCAATTGTGACCATAGTTCCCCACATGCCTTTGTATTTGACTGACACAGTTTCATCTCCTGTGGACGCTTTTCTTTGAAGTTGGAGCCGAACTTTAGCTGTGTCTAGCGGTAAGGTACAAAACTGCAAATTAGTTCAATCACACAAAATTCACCAAATTAGTCAAAAACTCAACATGCTATCTCTCCTTATGGGGTTCATTCAAATGTGAATCATAAAGGGGGATTAAAATTCAAGCCTGTTATGTAGACTTGTAGTAGGGACTAGGGATACATATTATACCTAGGTGAACATCTAGAATTCCAGAATGGGCAATTAAGAAATTACATTGTAACAGGCGAGACAAATTATGCATAATCACTTAAAAAACTGTCCAGTTACCAAACTTCCCCTGATACCAGGTATGTAAATCGAGAAAAATTCGTGTGAACCCGTTTCATATATGAGACCGGGTGAGAGCGGTCATTAACTCATTATTGTTTAACCGAGGGGTCATTAATGACTATCCGAGGGTCATTGATACCCAATCTCATAAATGAACCGGGTTCACACAAATTTTTGTGTTGTAGGTATTATTAAATACGGCCTTTGAGAACGCTCTCGCGACTGATGGTTAACAGCGGCTCTCGATGGGCAATTTCGCAAGTTTCGGTAAATATCATATCACTTTTTGGGATCGTTTTCAGTTTTTTTTTCGCAGTTTCAGGAAACCAGAAAAGGTGATTTGGAAGCACTTGTGAAATGAACCTTTGGGCAAATATGCTCTAACTAATATAGAAAGGTTTAACAGCTAAATCATATATCTATCCAGAAATGGAAAGCATTGCTATTTCAAGTTCAAAGAAAAATAACAATAAGTGGGAAACTCTAAAGTCTAAAACACCCAAACAGGACCTAAGATTATCGAAATGTACATGCAAATCATATCATATCAAAATGTAGCCTAAGATATTATCACTAATATCACACATTACCTCAGCGAAACAAGCAGCAAATGCGCTGCTAAGAAAAGTGCCGGCGAATGAGATCTCGGTTTCTGGACCGAGATCACCCATTGTTATATTAATCACCTTAGCTCCAATCAAATACGAGAAACAACAAAAAGGAAAATAACTATGTGGGGTTTGAGTTTTTATTAGTGTTGGAGAGAGAATGAACTCCTCTCTAGTGTGAACTACTGAGACAGATAGATTTTTGTTTTTTTGATTTTCTTTTTCTTTTCTTTTTACATTTTGTGTTGTTGGACGGACCGTTGGGTTGGTTGGTTGTTGCCACTGCCGAGGTTTTGTTGTGTTTTGTTCGTTTCTGAATTGTGATGAGAAACTGACTGACAAGTACGGAGTATTTATTTTAATTTTTTTGATGAAAAAATGAACAGAAATAAATAAAGTTGTGATGGTATGGTATTGAACTATTGATGGAGAACTTGATGGAGGAAGAACGTGAACGTGCCTGCCTATCAACGTCCATCAAAGTTCGTTTGACATTTGATTTTCATTAATTAATTAAAGTAAGGAATAATAATAATCCATTTAATTTTGTAAATTTGATGTTTAGTGACTTGAAAAGGACTTCATCCACGCCTTTTGAATTTGTTTGCTTCAAAATTACTACTACAATGGTTAACTTTCTCTCTAACGAAAATGATCGAATCTTGGCTCTCAAAATAAAAGAAAGAAGAAGATCTGATGCTCCTTCGCACAAGCAAAACAAATCTCAATTGTTTTTTTTTTATTGTTTTGAAGCAATCTCAATTGTTTTTTCAGGTACAATATACCTCTATTATGTGGAGGCACTCGAACGTTGATCAATATCACGAGCTTTTACACTCTCTTTTTTTCGTGGGAACATGCTTTTACACTTCTAATCAATTGCCAATGGAAAAATTGAAGCTAAAAATAACGCTAGTGTACTATTCTAATGGAACCAATTATCATAGAGATTAAATTATGTGAACTCGTTTTATATATGAGACTGGGTATTAATTACTCATTGAGTACTTATTAACGACCCCTCAGGGTAAATAATAATGACCCCTCCCACCCATTCTTATATATAAAACGGATTATGAATCCAGGATCTGATGGTGGGTGAATCACATAAGTTTTACTAGCCTTGGGTGGTGCACTAACAATGATTTGACAACTTCAACATTTTGGCTTGAGCCAATCACATCCTTGTCGAGCATAAAAAAAGGGCCACTTATCTTTTGTTTGTCCCTGCAGTCTGCAGAGCACTAGGGCATGTCCATTATATTAAGTTAGTTTTTGAACCGTCACTTTAAAAAAATCATTAAATATGGAACTTTGAACAACCAAATTCAAAGAAGTAACTAAAATGAACCAATTTAGGTAGTCCACGGTCATGGAGCGTTATGGTCAAAAAAATAAAAAAACTTACGGGATTGGAAGCTGCACACTATATGTAACGGACTCTCTATACAATTGTTTACAAACTGAAGCAGACTTACATCCACCTCCATAAAATCTTTCACAATTTGAACCAACATTGTGTTTTTTAACCGATGGATGTAGAGGTGTGTTACTATAGAGGTTCTTCGCACGCCATGGCAGACAACATAAATATCTTAATTTGAAATTTAAAATAGTGACAAATTACCTTCCACGCGGTCATTTCTGATGTCTACTAAAGTATAAACATGGGTAAAAAGAGAACATATGATAACCTTTTAGAATTTTTATTTTATTAGTTAACTGATATAATCTTTCTTTTCTCAGTTAACATTATCATAAAATAACTCTTATGTCAATAATTATGGTGACTCTTCCCCAATGGCGGATCCAAACATTTCAAGTTGAGTCACGTTTGTTAAGACAAAAGTACAATATATTATATATCACAATATATTATATATATACTTTCAAAGTTGAAAATTGAAAGCTACTCCGTAGCTTATTTTCTCAAGTATGACCACTTGTATACTACTATTGGGTAATAATGCATTCGCTAATTGACCGATTGAACTAATAAGCTCATCGATTAAAATATCAACAGAGACATTGTTGTTATTTTCAATGGTAAACTGACTAAGGAAGACGGCATCACTTTTAGCATATTGAGACATAATTTTTGACAACAACTTGAGGCGGTGTATTTCAATTGCAATCTTGTTGATCTGTAAGGGCTCGTATTGTTGTCATACTAAGCAAGTTTTTGCCATCTTGTAAACTTTAGTAATTTTTTAAAATATTTAACACGGTTCTTCCAATACTATTACGTTTCTATACGCCTTGGGGACAATGTTCAATTATGGTTCTGACGACAACCAGATAGTCACTCAATGAGACCGTTTGTGTCAAGCCAACCTGTAATAGAGTTATCTCTCCATCTCTCCCTTGCAATCGTTCTATAGCTTGTAGAGACTTTTCCTTTGGAAACAAATTCAACCAAGTTTGATCCGCTAAAATGTAAGAATACCAAAGGTAGTTTAAAGAATGTTGCTAGCTATAAAATTGTTGTACCTGTTATTAAAATCTTTTTGAGGTCCCATAAAAAAGTTCTATTGTTAAATAACACGTCTTGAACTAGCAAATCATTATAGAAAGAGGATGCTAAAATAGAGAAGGGCTTTCCTCAATAACTTCATCTCTTACTTTTCTCGATAAGGAATTTACTACTATGTTTCTTGATATCCTCTCTTGTACCAAATGATGGTACTGGGTAAAAGTACCATTTTTTTTATTTCTCGCTTGGTTCACTGGAGCTTTGCTCCAACTAAATATGGAGTCGACTCGGGTCGCACACCAAACTGAGGTCGGTGAGTCTCCCAATGAGGGTCTTTGCATTACGTCAAGGCTCGAATTTGAGACAATCTTAAAACCTTAGATAAAGTTCCACTAAACACCCGCAATTAAGAACAATTGAATAACCCATTTCAATCTCTGGATAATAACATAATGCTTATTATAACACGCGATTTTCACTTCATCAATTGACTAAAGAAAGGTTGAAGCAAGAGTATAACTAGTGTACCAATTCGATGTGTCTATTCATATTAAAAACTACTAAACTAAACTAACACTTTCACGAAATTTATTTTGATAGCTAAAATAGACCCTCGGTTAAATTTTAGTAAAATATTTAAAATTTTCAAATTTTAAGCCCGGTTAATGTACATTATCCCATATGACAAGACTACAAGAAAATCCCACACAAAAAATTCTCTAAAAAGTATTCAATTATTATACCATAATCTGATTATTCCACATGTAGAAAAGAAAAATTTACATTTAACAAAAAAATATCTCCCCCCCCTCCCAAAAAAAAAAAAAACAAGCACACAACTTAGTACCTTTAGTATGTGAGGACTTGGTAGTTGTCGTATTGTCTGCATATTTTTGTGTTGTTACAGGTGCTTTACTTCTGTGTTTTGGAGGCTTGGTAGGTAAACGTGACTTTATATTTTTGTGGTTATGGTGATCACTAACGATTGTTCACTGCAGGTCCAAATGTTTTATGGATATATTTGGTATCTAACGTTTTTCTCCTTGCAGGTACATTTGTTTTAATGGGCACATGGGTTTTTAACGATTTTTGGTTTCATTGCAGGTACAAAGAGATTTCTCATAAAGGTATTAAGTCGGTCATTCTGAAAACAGTCTCCCAATTTAAAATTTTTCGAATCGGGGTAAGGCTGCGTATATCAGCTCCCTCAGTACCCTATCTTAGATGGGATAATACTGATACTGTTGTTGTTTTTGTTGTACAAGTACACAACAAAAACAACTTATTCTTGGGCTCTTGGCTCTCACCAATTCACACCACCACTCCAAATGTCAAATGAGAATGAGTTAATGCTAACCATTACACCTTCTATTATTGGGTAAACCAAACATTCTCCCTTAATGGTCTGGTCTATAATGCAATTGTACATGGCAATATGGCATAACATAACAGGCTTAACAGCCCAACCCAACTCAACAATTTAAGTCTCTCACTCATCACTTTCATCATCATTCATCACTAAACTCACTCACGCTTTTCAGTTTTCATTTTCACAACTCAGTAGCTTCCTCGACACAATTCCCCCCAACACAGCGCGAAAACCCCCCTCCAAAAACTAAAAAATCCCGCCAACACCCTTCCAAAATCCCCAAAATTCAAATCATACCCTTCCCCAATAAATACCCCCGTACCCGTCTCATACCCGTTCGCACCCGTTAAAGACCCGGCTAATTCATAACCCTAAACTCTCCCTCTCTTTCCCTCCCAACCATCCCAACTCAATCTTCCCACAGTCCCAAAAATGTTGGAACTGCGCCTAGTCCAAGGCTCCCTCCTAAAGAAAGTCCTAGACTCAATAAAGGACTTAGTAACAGACGCAAACTTCGACTGTTCGGCGACTGGGTTCTCTCTCCAAGCCATGGACTCATCCCACGTGGCACTCGTGGCCCTCCTGTTACGCGCTGAAGGGTTCGAGCATTATCGGTGTGATAGGAACATATCGATGGGGATGAACTTGGCTAATATGGCGAAAATGATGAGATGTGCTGGGAATGATGATATTATTACTATTAAGGCTGATGATGGTGGTGATACTGTCACCTTCATGTTCGAATCCCCCAGTAAGTTTGTTTCTGACTTTCTTTTATTTTCATTTTTCCTTTTTTGTTTTTGGGTTTTGATTTTGGGGGTTTTTGGTTGGATTTAGGGTTTTGGGGGGCATTTTTGGTATGATTTGGAAAAATGGGGATGTGGGTATTTCTGGGTTTTGGTTGGATTTAGGGTTTGGGTTTTGATGAGGGGCATTTTCGGTATGATTGGAAAAATGGGATGTGGGGGTTTATGGGTTTAAGTTTTTTTCTTTAATTTTGTATTTTGGTTTGGTTGGATTTAGGGTTTAGGGTTTTGATGAAGGGCATTTTTGGATTAATTGGAAAATTGGGATGTGGGTATTTGTGGGTTTTGGTTGTATTTAGTAATTGGTGTTGGTTTTGGATTAGATCTGGTGATTTTGACCAATTTAGTTTGTGAGTTTAGTGTTTGATTCGAGAAATGTTTAATTGTGAGCTAATTTATTATAGTGGCATAAAAGGATGTTTTTTTTTTTGGTGGGTTTTCTGTTCAGTGTTTATTTATTTACTGTGTTTTGCTGCTTGTGTTGTTATGATGATTGAATTTTCTACATTTTCGTCCAAAATTAGTTGTCGCCTTGATTTATTAAATTACAATGTTGTGATGCAAATGAAACTATGAAAGCTATGTTTGTGACAACATGTGAACAGGACAATGTATAGACTATAGAGTAACTCGGTTAGATGTTACTGTTGTTAAATGACATTAATATAGCGGTATGAGAGACCTCAAATGCAAACTGCGAAATAGAGTGAAAATGCTGTGTAATTACCAAATCATATCATACACCAGGTGTAACAAGTACTGTACGCTCCCTTTTCTTTAACTAGATGATTAAAAATTGGGCCTTTAACCTTTATTTTTGAGGGGTTTGGCTTAAAACGATAGAAAAGCAAATGGGGTGTATGGTGAAAAGTACACTCGTATGTACGATATATGTTTTGTGTTGAACCGCATAGAATGTTTAGTTTGATTGCAAGATATTTTGTTTGCAAGAATGTTTGAAGTGATTATCTTGCAATTGTAATCGATAGACAATTAATGTAGGATACTGAGAGCAGTTGAACTTTGTTGTGATGTGCGAGCATGTATTCTTTGTATCTGGTACATTAGTCTAGCTAAGTGTACTGGCATAAAATCCGGTGAATGGAACTGTCCGATACATTGATAATTATTATGGAACATTAGGGCTTTCATTGAGCCTATTGAGAGGTGGATTTTGTTAGTCATTCTGGTTTTGATTGTGTATAAGCTTGGCTTGGTGTTAGTTTTTCTGACAATAGTAATCCTAGGATAGAGTATAATATGAGTACTGATCCATCGATGTTGTGGCCTACGAAATTATGTAGAATTGGTGGTTCAGTAGGTTATCTTGTTCTTTAAATGGCTTTAGTAGTTTGCAAGGGTCACTGATATTTGATATAGGATATTGTGAGCAGTAGAACTTAGGTTTGGTGCACCATGTGAGTATGTAATCTTTGTATCTGGCTGATTTGGCTAGCTAAGTGAATCATCTTAATATCCAGTTAAAGGCGAAGAGCTATCTAATGTACAGAGTATTCAAAAGTCTTGGCTTTAATTGAGAATGTATAGCAAGAAGCGAGTTTTTTGTTGTGTGTGTGTGTGTGTGGACATTTCAATACTAGTTGTTAATGAGTTTGGCTTGGTGTTTTGTAGTTTTTCTGACAATTGTCTGCTGTCCTGAATTATTTCAGACCAAGATAAGATTGCGGACTTTGAGATGAAGCTAATGGACATTGATAGTGAGCACCTTGGGATCCCAGAAGCGGAATACCAATCTATTGTGAGGATGCCTTCTGCTGAGTTTGCTAGGATCTGTAAAGATTTGAGCAGTATTGGTGACACAGGTATTGTTGTTTTCCTTTTTAGCCAACTGACCTGTGTTTTGTTACCGTACTGTGTTTACTGTTTAGCATAATCGTTTGTACAAGACACAAACTTTGACTTATGTGATAATTAAATATGATTTTGTTTGCTTTTGCGCAGTTGTGATCTCTGTGACTAAGGAAGGTGTTAAGTTCTCCACAAGCGGTGATATCGGGGCTGCAAACATTGTCTGCAGGCAGAACACTACTGTTGACAAGGTAAGTTTGCCTGTTCAGTCTGTATCAAGACACTAACCGAACTTGGATTTTTGCTTTGTACATCAGTGTTAACATGTTGATATTTACTGGTTGTTTTGCAGCCTGAGGATTCTACCATTGTCGAGATGAATGAGCCAGTATCATTGACCTTTGCACTGAGATACATGAATTCTTTCACCAAGGCATCGCCCCTCTCCAACCAAGTCACAATCAGCTTGTCCACCGAGCTTCCAGTTGTTGTTGAGTACAAGATTGCCGAAATGGGTTACATCAGGTTCTACTTGGCTCCCAAGATCGAGGAGGATGACAACGAGTCTTAGCCTCAATATTACTACTACTTGCATCTGTAGGGTTTATTTTGATGTTACATCAGGTTCTACTTGGCTCCCAAGATCGAGGAGGATGACAACGAGTCTTAGCCTCAATATTACTACTACTTGCATCTGTAGGGTTTATTTTGATGTTAGGATGTCTAGTTTTATTCTAGGATATACCTGCTTGAAGTAGTTAAAAGCAGGGAAAACTTAGTTTTCAGTGTGTTGATTGTTTTCTGTTGACTGTTTCTACCTTTGGTGTATGTATCTAAATTTCTTCTTAAAGCTCTGTTAAATGTCGGCATCTCCTATGCTTGAAATGCGTTTGGTTACTTTAATTTGCACTCAATCAAAGGTTTTATGCTTCATTGCTGTGTTCGTTGCTTTTGAAGGTTTGAGTTCATCTTAATCTAAGTTGACTCATGCAGGCTACACAAGTAGCTAACCAACAAAAAGGGGAGGACATAGTTAACAAGCTACGCAAGTATTTGAGTGACTAAGTGCGAAAACTGAAACCGTGCTAATTTAAAAAAGACGATCACTTGCCCGGTTCAAAGTAAGAATGTGGCTTGAAATTTAAGCACATAGAGCATGCTTTATGGGGTAATACAATGGCATCATGTGCTTCATCCATATTGGCGGTCAACACGATTAAATACAATCGGCAATTGCGTGACTTGTATTCTCTGATGACCTTTAATCATGCATCTTGTCAAGGAGTCTATTACAGGTTTGGCTGGTAGCTCAAGTGCACAACCTTGTCTTGGGGGAAATATGACTTCTTACCTTTCTGTTGTTGTGAGCTATTTGTGTGTCTTTTGTTAGCAATACAACGCAAGTTTTCCGCATGAAGCTCTTTTTAAACTAGCAAGTAACAGACTGGGCTCGTTTTTTTTGGGGGGCTACAGTAAGCCAATAGCAGATTTGACTTGAAGAACTTTGACTTGAAGAACTTTAAGAGTCATGAACTAGTCATGAGTTCATGACTACTTGACTGGTAATTCCTTTCAACTTCAAAATCATCGCCCAAAAAGAAAAGCAAAGAAAGAATAAATGAATATAACAATTTGAACACCAGCAGGTTATGTGATCATTGTGTAATATGTATAAATGAATAACTTCACAAATATAAATTTGTCGAAATTAAAGTACAAATAAGGCCTAGCTCAAGAACACCGACAGTTTTTCACTAGAACGTAAAAATTGATAAATTAATGATTTTTCTGTATCTTCCTACATAAATGGGGGAAACTGCACTTTCAGGTTCTACAGATTGAAGCAGATAAAGCTCAAGCTGCTCAACTGAGGTATGGTTTCTCCGCCTGTTCAAAAATGGTAAGTACTAGAGAACAGATCCACTTATCGCCTAATCAAAGCACAATGGCACCCTCAGAACTGCCATTCTGAAAACTTCAGCAAGGCAATGTGCCCATGGTATACAAAGGTAAAAGGAAATTTCTCATTTACTCCGCTTCTTAGCTTCACTGTATAGAACCACCCCAGTAATAGTGAGACAATACCCAAGGATCCCTGTCACTGATACAGGATTCCTAAATATCAAAATTGAGATGACAACAGCAACAGCTCCTTTAGCATTTCCCAGTACCTGGAACATCAGACATTTTTGAAATCATTACCAAGATTTCATATATCAACTTCAGATAGCATCATGTGGTAAGACTGTGAACCAAACTTGTAAAGTCTTCGACAGCGAAAATGCTAACACATCTCCTTATGTACAAGGCTATGGTTAAGAAGAGTTTTTTTTTTGTATGTGTGTGTGTAAGCGTGCGCGTATGTGGTTGACAACCTCAGAACAGAACTACTTAAACTGCCACTCTCAGACTCAAAATGTGCTTTTATTGTTTTGTGCACACAAACCAAACCAAATTATAGACAAACATAGGTACATAGGTAAGTTATTCGGATAATCTGAAGCTTTCTGTTGCAGGTACAGACATTTGCTTGCTATAGACAACCTCTAATTGAACTGTTTTTTTTAAAAAAAACTCTACTTGAACTGCTACTCACAGACTAGAAATGTGCTTTGACGGTTTTGTGACACAGTAAAGACAACCTCAGGAAAAAGATACATAATTTAGGGATTCTGGACAATCTGAAGCTATTTCTTGAAGGTAAAGCTTCCACTCTGTAACCCCCAAACCCCCCTCGCCCCAATTCATCACCTTAGACAGTATACAGTTGGTTCAGTGCAAGCATTAACCATAAAGATTAAAAACATCCAACTAGAATATGGCACCAGCTATCAACCACAAAACAACTTGACATCCATCATAGGAATAATACTATAGGATAATAGGAGGACTACTTTAATGAACGCATACCTGGAGAGTCAAGGCACTTGTGTGATTGGTGACCAAGAAGTTGGTCAAATTCACAAAATATGCCAGTGCCGAATTGAAGAGCAGATACCAAAGGATTTTGGAGTCATCTCTTGCAAGAGCAATAGTAATTCCAATAACATTACTCTCCATAATGAGAGCAGCAGGAATTAGGCAGACTACAGCAATAGGGGCCATGTACATGAGGAGGTTCATCGAATTGAGTTTCTCCCTGTATCGTCAAAACAGATCAACGAATCAAAATCTTAGTAAAGATAATCAACGAGGACAAACAAAACATCTATACAGGATCAAAACTAAAAAGCAGAACCTACAACAAGCATCTATGAATGAGATTCTCTACTCCTTTAAAAGTTGAAACTTACCCATCTGAAGATAGTAATATCCCTTGTAAAACTGTCTTCAGTGCTCGTGCAGCAGTTGCTCCAACACACATCAAAAATCCGAATAAGTTGAACAATGGTTCTCCCTACAGGCAAACACCATTACCAATATGAATAATTCAATTCAGAGAGAGTCATCAGGTTATCATAATTGACACAATTTATACCCCCAATTCATCCAAATTCCAAAATATTACACACAAGCCACACCCCTCATCCACATTTAAAATCTCTACCTTGACATAATA